>CM077090.1:62250350-62542850 GCA_039513925.1 Platanthera zijinensis
TATTTCATGTGACAGACGAAGGTGTTGCAGTAGGACTGAAGGATTCCAAATCTTTAGTGCTGAATTAAATTGTGGTTTAGGATGTGTGTTTGTTAATCACGACAGTATGATCACATATAAATAAGGACAGTTGAAGTCGCATGAGAAGAATTACCGTGTTCACGATTTGGAGCTGGCAGAGGTGATATTTGTGTTGAAACTATGGCGGCACTACATCCATGATGCAAAGGTGTACATCTTCACAAACCATAAAGTTTGAAGCATATCCTAGACAAAAAAAGATTTGAATATAAGGCAACACAGATGGGTCAAGTTCCTCGGGAACTACGACGTAGAGATTCAATACATGTAAGAATATGAGAATGTGGTGGAGGATTACTTAAGCAGGAAGTACTCAGGGTAGGGCAACTGGATTGAAGAGCATAATAAGAAGTTAGTGCGAGACTTCGAGGCACTAGATATTATATGTTTTGTGAGGGGAGATGCTAGAGTTGCATGTTTGAACTGGATCGAGCTGTAGTGCGATTTAAAAGGACAAAATTGCGAGGTGACCCATGTAGATGAATACTTTCAAACTTTGGCACTGGAAGATCAGCAGGATGGGAGCATTGTTTTGGAGATTGTCCAAAAACTCTTGAAGAAGAATGTGAGGGTTTGTGTTTTGTTCTTTGGCAAGCAATATAAGGGGATGATGTTTGAGGCTCACTTCACAAAATATAACATTCATCAAGGAATTACGAAGATGTACTTGGATTTGAAAAATTCTTGTGGTGGCCTAGAATAAAGCGGGATGTAGCTTTTTTATGTAAGTAGGTGTCAGATGTGCGCTTTAGTGAAGCTAAATTCTAGAAATTGAGCTTGGTTTTAATGTATCGTCCAATCCATGAGTGTAAGTTCAAAGACATCTCCATAGACTTCATGCATAGTTTGCCCTGACCTCAATATGGTAATGATGCAATTTGGGTTATTACAGATCACCTAACCACTGCAGCTCATTTTATTAGGAATAGGAAGGATGATGGCGTGGAGAAGCTAATTAAGCTTTATTTTTGCAACATTTTGTATTTGCATGGAATTCAAAAGAGTATCATCAATGAAAGAAATGGACATTTCATGTCCAAAGATTGGAGGTTAGTACATAAGAGTTTGGATATGAAACTCAAGTTCAATATGATGTTTCATCCACATACTGATAGCCAAATGGAGAGGACGAATCGTACAATAGAGAATTGAAACTCATTTCAAAGGCTAGCTAAACACCTAGAAGGGGGGGGGGTGAATAAGTTTCTTTTAGAATCTTTTAATTCTTTTGAAGTATGATCTTGTTATGTGTTTATGTTAGTAAGTTAGCTTTCAAGAACACATACAACACACATAATTTTTAGTGGTTCCCCTATCTAGGGTACATCCACTTTCCCTATTCACCTATTTAGTAGTGAGCTAGATTCGGCTAACTCCTCCAATACTCAGATCTTACACCTCATATCCATTCCCTGGATCTTATAACTCAGAGTGCTCTCCACTCCCACAAATCAGACTAATCACAATCCTACCTCAGAGACAATCACCTTTCTCCTACCTCAGGCTTGACAGCTCTACAACTCAGAGTCTTCCAACTCCTACTGCTTAGAGACCCAGCTGGTCTCCTACCTCAGATCTTCACAAAGATCCTCTCTTAGGCACTTGCCTTACCTCAAATCCTACCCAAGACCCTACAACTCAGAGTGCTTCACACTCCTACAACTCAGACAGCTTACAGTCCTACACCCAGCCTTTATAAAATAGGCCTACAACTCAGAGTGCTTCACACTCCTACACTCAGCCTTTATAATATAGGCCTACACTCAAATCTCATTGAGATATTATAAGATAGAAATAATGTTTGAGAAATTTTACTCTGAAGAAAAGTTCTGAGTCTTCTTCTTTGGCTGAATCAATAGACATCCCTTCTTCAACACAACTACAAGAAGATGTTTCTTCAGATTTTATTCATCCTGTATTGTGTTGTATCTGGCAGAGTTCTTCTTCTTCAAGCTTGAGAAAGATGTGCTTTGTGCAAGTTGCAGACTTGAAGATGATGAGAAATTTGTTCTGCTCTACTAGTCGACTTTTGTGAAATTAGGGTTTAGAGAGATTGTCAAAAGTTTTTACAAAAAGGTGATGCAAAAGTCCCTATAAGAATGTCACCCACTTTGATTTTATACATCGGAAATAACAACAGCTATATCCTTTATTTAGAAAGTGGCATGGCCGGCTTTAATTATTGATTTATCTCATGATAGCGTATCCGATCAATACGCCAGCCTCTGTCTTTTAGCATGTAATTTGCATCGATTTGAATTAAGAATGATGTCAGCAGACTTGACGCGGTGCCAGTGACTTAGAATATTTTCTGAATCTCCATTAGCGTTGAGTGATTTCATAAGTCTCGATGAATTTGAGCTTTGACAGTTAACTCCAGAAGCGTTGAGTGAATGACCTTCACTTGACTCATTTGAACTAAGAAAAATTCTACCCAATGCTGAGGCATTAAGTGAAGGTTCCTCACTCGATGTATTTGTCCTTTAACACTTTTATTGAGAAGGCGTTGAGTGTAAGTCCTTCACTCAATACTTTTGTACTTAGCCAAATTTTACCTGATGCTAAGGCATTGAGTGAAGGTTCTTCACTCGACGCATTTGTACTTAGCTAAATATTGCCTAATGTAGAGGCGTTGAGTGAAGGTTCTTCACTCAATGCATTTGTGCTTAGCCAAACTTTGCCTGATACTTAGGTGTTGAGTGAAGGTTCTTCACCCGACGCATTTGTACTTAGCCAAATTTTAGATCTTCTCCATTGAGGCTTTGAGTGAGAGTTAAACACTCAATGCTTTTTGGCCTTGGGCATTGAGTGATGTGTAATCACTCAATGCTTTTGTACTTAGACAATTTTTCTATCTTCCTTGATTATGCTGACTTCTTTCCATCCATACTTCTAATACTTTCAGTCTGTCTAATCATATAATTACCAATATCCTGCACATGTTAACTTAGACATATATCAAATATAGGTTTGTGTATATTATTGACTTGTGGGCCCTCTTCAAATCTGGGACATTATGGTCAATGCACCCAACAATCTCTCCTATTTGAAGAAATCAAAAACCTAGTCAATGATATACACTACTACAAAATAAATGATAAGAAGCAGCAACATTTAGGCACATACTAATGCAACAAAATATTTGAAATATCAACTAGCATATCAGACAAAAATTTTCACAAGGTCTACAATAAATATGCTCATTAAATAGCCCTTAGGAACCTAAAAAATATTACATTGTTAAGTATTAGTTTCCCTAATTACTATGCCCCCCCCCATATTTTTTCCCATATTTTCCTCAGCCTCTTTCTTCTTCTATCTCTGTCTCTTAAAGTAACTGTAAGGCTTTGGAGAATATCTGCTAGGATCTGGGGCATCCATCTGTACAATTCAATCTCTCTTGTCTCTTATGAATTTCCTTCTCAATTCTTCATGTCATTAGAAATTGGCCCATTCTGTAGAGCTGATCAGTTTGCCTCTATCTATCTTATTTTCTTTGATCTGATCCTAGGCTGATAATATGATTGTTTTGTATTGTAGACTCCATAGCTCAAAGTTAGGTCTGTATTGCAGCTCTTCTCTATGTCTCTTTTTGCTTATCCTAACTTCCTCTTCTTCATCTACAATAGTTTTGCCTTTGACCTTGGATAACTATTGAGTGGGGGGGGGGCTGAAGTCAGGAACATCACCAACATATTCAGCAATATCTCCATCTATGTGAATTTCAGGCTCATCATATCTGATAGGGTCAAGGCCCAATACATCTCTGACTACATTTGAAGTCCATATTGCTTGGTCTGCACTGGCATTTATCATTGACCTCTCCCCCATTATGACTTATTCAGAAACCCCTTTGCTTAGGAAAGTGGTCTTGTTAGCTAAATGATTTACCCCTGTAGTGATAAGGTTCTTTACTTGCAGCATATGATCATCTAGGAATTTAGTGCATGCATCCATTCTCCTTTCTAGGATAGTCTTATCCCCTTCCATAATGGTCTTTGTTACTTCATGGACCATTTTCATGTTTTCAATGGTGAGGTCCTTTGTCAACTCCTTGATTGAATCATCCAAATAAAACTAAATTTTCCTCCTTTGCTCATCAAATAGTCCTCTGAGTTGATCCAAAAAGGAGGTGGGCATGCCCTCATTTAGCTGAGTAGACCCTGGGTAGTTGACTTCTGCATCATCCTTCCCGATGTTTCCCCTAATTTCAGAGTTAGCTACTTCATAGTCAGAAGAGTGGCCTAGAATGTTAGCAATATGGATGGACTCTTCTCTCTCATGCTTCTCAGCATTTACCCTATCATCATCACCTTGGATGTCTTGATCAGAGATTTGAATCACATTTTCAACAACTTGAGCAGGGGGCTCCAAGTGAGTCTCCCCCTCAACATTATCAATAGCCACAAGAACCTAAAGTAGATCATCTTCTGGTCTTCATTTATCCTCTGATATATGCTCCCCATGAACAGGAGCACTATCATTCAGCACTAGAGAGTCAGTTGAGATTTGATCTATCATTCCATGTATATTGACTAGGAAGGTGTTAATCTTGTCATGTAGGCACACAAAGGGTAAATCATGCTCCCCCTCAACAGGAGTATCTACTCTTAGGGTCTTCCCCTGAACATCATCACAGATTCTATCCACAACCTTTGTTGCAACATCTTCAGCATCTTCCATGGTTATGTCTCCTTCAGCATTAGTAGGATACAAACAGGTGAGAATAACATTGGCAGCAAGCTCAGAAGAGGTAGAGACTTGTGCACTCACATCCATTCTAACCTCTTCAGTTGATTCTGTCAGATTTGGCCACGTGGTATAGTATCCCTTCTGTCAGAAGAGTTACTGCTAGAGCTTTCTTTAGAAATTGTATCAACCTTCTTATTCTATGCCTGAGCACTCTACTTAGGGTGATTAATCAGCACTTTGTCCTATCTATGAAACAGCTTAATGTCCATCCTCCTCATATGATGGATCTTATCACCAAGCCTTAGATTCTGTATTTTAGGTGTAGTGTTCATCAAGAACAAAGATAAGATTCTACCAAGGTTTGGTTTAGGTATACATTCAATTATTGTATCAAAAATGACCTTTCCCCTGTTGGTCTTCTTGGTAAGAATTACTCTTGTTATCAATTCAAACATCTTTTAGAAATCTTGTCATGTGATCTGGTCTTATAGATTAAAGCCTTCCCAATGATGTCTACAAGGAATTTTCCTCTTAGATTCATCTCTTTCCTTATGATAAAACCACTGGTGCGTTTGGACAGGCGACACTATTTCAAGGCAGACTTTAATTATATCATCTTGAAACGGTTCATTTTCTTCCTCAAAATCATTTAGCTTCGATAGCTTCAGTTCCTTGCAAATCTTTCTAACATTGACTTTAACTTTCTCTCCATTGATGGAAGTTTTAATCTTAGTGGAGGAAGAGTTCACCTTGGCTTTTGTATACAATTCCAGTACCTCCCTCTTACAGATGGCACATGACTCTGACAACACAAATTCCAGTTTTGCGATGGTGAGAAGTTGAATGACTGATAGGATTTCTTCTAGAGCATCACGAAATCCATTTCGAACAACCTCACTAGCCTCGAACAGGAAGTCAGCACTCTTGGGTGCCATTGAATCTTGAGAGATTGATCGAAGAGGGAAGACGAATCACGAAATCTAGGGTATGGGATAGAGTAATTTGGAAGGGTAATAGAATGAAAGTGTTTATTCTAGGAATGATTTCTATTTATTCCCTACCCTATTCAAGAAGGTGGAGAGGCGTGTACCTTATCGTGATTTCCACTTTTGATGGATGACAGAGATTCAATCTGATAGATTTGTTGTTTGTTCAACCTGTCAGAGTGTATGCGTCGTGTATACTCGACGCCTGGTGTTGACTCAACGCTCTCAACGCCTGGGGTTGACTCAACACTCTTAATGCCTGGTAGGTTAATCTTTTTCTTCCCTAGTTCTCCTGCAAAAGGTTAGCCTCCAAATGCACAAATATATAAAAGAAATGTTTTAAATGAGTAAAGCTACTTTAAGTTCAACATTCCTAATTCAAACTTGAAATTGATGAACTTGGCTTCATCAAGAGGCTTAGTGAAGATGTCAGCCACTTGTTTGTTAGTGGGGACAAACTCAAGGGTGATATCTTTTTTCTCAACATGCTCTCTTATGAAGTGATATCTAATTTCAATATACTTGGTCCTGCTGTGAGATACAGGATTCTTAGCTATTGAAATAGCACTTGAGGAATCACAGAACATAGGAGTTTTATTAACTGGATGTTATAATCCTTAAGTTGATGTTGTATCCACAGGAGCTGTGAATAATAACACCCTACTGAAATGTATTCAAATTCAGCTGTGGAGATAGTTACACTGGTTTGCTTTTTGCTGCTCCAAGATACCAGTCTTCTCCCTAGAAATTGACAGGTACTAGAAGTACTTTTCTTATCTTCTTTGCAATCTATAAAATCTGCATCTAAGTAACTTGTTAGTTCAAGATCATTATTTCTAGAGTACCATAGACCAATATTAGGTGTGCCCTTGAGATATCTCAGAATCCTCTTTACTGCAGTATAATGAGATTCTTTAGGGCAAGCCTAGTACCTAGCATAAACACATGTAGAAAACATAATGTCTGGCTTACTAGTAGTCAAATAAAAGAGGGGGCCAATTATACCTATATACAAGGTTTCATCGAATGGTTTCCCATTCTCATCCTTGTTTATAGACATACTTGACCCCATAGGAGTTTTCATGATAGAGACACTCTCTATTCCAAATTTCTTGATTAACTCCTTGGTGAACTTGTACTGAGAAATGAACAGTCCATCCTCAAATTGTTTAACTTGGAGGCCCAAGAAATACTTGAGTTCACTCATACTGCTCATCTCAAATTGCCCTTACATAAGTTTAGCAAACTTTTTGCAGAGACCATCATCAGTAGAACAAAAATTATGTCATCAACATAAATTTGGACTAGGATTATCTTACCCTTGACTTCCCTTAGAAATAATGTCTTGTCAATCTTTCCACTTGAGAATTTGTTCTCAATAAGAAAGCTAGATAGATTTTCATACCAAGACCTTGGAGCCTGTTTCAAACCATATAAAACCTTTCTTAAATGAAATATATGGTTAGGGAGAGAAGGATTGATAAACCTGATGGCTATTCAACATAGACCTCCTCTTTTAGGTCACCATTCAGGAAAGCTAACTTTACATCCATTTGGTAGACCTTAAATCCCTTGTAAGCAACATATGCAAGGAATAACCTTATTGCTTCAAGTCTAGAAACTGGTATAAAGGTTTGATCAATGTCAATACCTTCCTCTTGCATGTATACTTTAGCATCCAGTCTAGCTTTATTCTTGATTATTACACCATTCTCATCTAGTTTGTTTCTGTATATCCATTTGATTCATATGATGTTATGTCCTTGAGGTTTGGGAACCAACCTTTAGACATTCAACCTTTTGAACTGGTTTAACTCTTCTTGTATAGACACTATCCTAAATGGGTCTATGCTGGCTTTTTCAAACTTATTGAGTTCTATCTAAGATAGAAAGCTTGAATACATAGCAATATTGTGATTTTAGCTCCTTGTGGTTACACCCTAGCTTGCCTCCCCAATAATCAGATCTATGGGATGGTCTCTTAAGTTTATGATGGCTGCTGGAATCCTCTCTTCAGCTTCTTGAACTTCATCTTAAGTGTCCTGAAGTTCATCCTCTCTTTGCAATTCACCTGGACCTTCTTCTAGGATGAGTACACATTCATTATTTTCTTGTTCAATTGGAAGTGTGTCATCAATACTTAGTTTGTCCATTCTTGATTATGCACCTGCAACACTAGAGGAGCTTGGCAACTCATTATGAATCATTTATGTTTCATCAAAGACAACATTAATAGACTCTTCTATAACCTGATTTTTCAAGTTGTAGATCCTATAGGCTTTGTTGTGGCTGTTATACCCAACAAAATATGCTCATATGATTTTTCAGAAAACTTTGTCTGGTAGGACTTCCCATTGTGCAGCACAAAGCACTTTCTTCCAAAGTTTCTAAAATAGGCTATATTTTGTTTTCTGCCTTTCATAAGTTCACAGGGAGTCTTATTATAATACTAGTTGATATATGCCCTATTCTGGACATGACATGCTGTGTTTACTACCTCAGCCCAGGAATATTTTTGGAGAGAAGTATCACTTAGTAAAGTCCTCATAGCCTTTGTGAGAGTTCTATTCTTCCTCTCAATAATGCCATTTTGATGAGGTGTTCTTGGAGAAGAAAATTCCTGAAAGATACCTTATTCTTTGCATAATTATGTCATGCTTTCAGACTGAAACTCTGTGTCATGGTCACTTATAATTTTGATCATAGTTCAAACCTTTTCATTTTGAATCTGCTTGATGAAAGTCACAAAGCTATCTAAGGTATCTGACTTTTTTCTTAAGAAAATACACTTAGGCAAATCTGGAATAGTCATAAATAATCACAAGGGTATAGACTTTTCTACCTAGACTATGAATTGGTATAGGACCAAGTAAATCCATTTATAGGAGGTAGAGACACCTCTCTGAATCCTTAGACCCAATGATTTTAAAGGAGACCTTTGTCTGATTGCTCTTTTGGCATGCAAAACAAATGCCCTCTTTAGTGCATTTCTAGTTGGGTCCATTTTTGACCAACCCTTCACTGAAGAGCTTGCTGATAGCCTTGTAGTTTAAGTGATCAAGCCTCTTGTGCCATTGCTCATTATATGAATCTTTCTCATTTGCTACAAGGCACACTGGAGAGTCTGAATCTAGACATAAAAAGTTAAGACAATATATACTTTTACTCCTAGTGTCTGTCAGAATGATCTCTTGGTCACTTAACCTCTTAATTAAGCACTTATCCTTGTGGAAAACAATGACATAGCCAAGATCACAGAGTTGACTTATGCTACTCAGATTGTGTGGCAATCCATCCATATAAGCCACTTTTATGATGGAGACTATGTCATTGGTGATCATACCATAGCCTTTAGTTACTCCTATGTCTGAACCACCAAATATGACTTTGGGTCCATTCCTCACTGTAGTGAAATCTTTCAGATGGCTCCTTATTCCAGTCATCTGCCTGGTATATTCACTATCCAAGTACCAGATTGGCATTTGATGGGTACTTGGACTGACCTGCAATCACATAATTAGTTTACCTTAGGTACCCAAGGGAATTTGGGTCTTTTCTGGACTTTTCCAAGTTAGCTTGTGGCGTCCTTAAATTAGAGCTAGATGACCCCTTATTCTTCCACTGCCTTCTTCTGCTCAGCATCTTTTTGAATAGCTTGGAGAATAAGGTTAGTTCTCCATCAGACAATTTTTCTCTAGATGTGTAGGGTTGTAAACATTCTGACTCAGCAACCCTTTTTTGGGGAAAAGGAGCCTTCTCCTTGCTCTTACTGGATGTTTTAGCTTTGAAAGCCATAATCTTTTCTCTGTTGAGAGACTTGACAACATCCTCTTCAGCCTTTCTGGAGTTCAGCTGAAGTTCATGTGAAAGAAACTTGCCAAACAGATTCTATGGTAGTGTGTTGTCCAAGTTGCCTACCTCCCATATAACACAGATCTTAAGGTCCCACTCTTTGTTGAGTGATCTCAGGAATTTATCATTCAACTCATAATTGGAGAACTATCTGCCATAGGTTATCAGATTATTCACAATCTTGAAGAACTTCTCATAGCACTTATTATAGAATCCTTCTTGTCTTATTTGAAGGCCTCATACTGTTGGTTAAGAAGGGATTTCCTGTCATCCCTTACTTCCTCAGTCCCCTCCATATAGACTATCAGAGAGTCCCACCTCTCCTTTACAGTCTTGCAGTGGATAAGATTCTGAAAGGTTGAGTCATTAATGACACTCACTATGATGTTTTGGGCCCTTTTTTCCATAATGGATAATACCACCTCATCTTTTGTTATTTCAGAGTATTTATTTGGAGTCTGGATGTTGGCATCAATAACTAAGACCTTCAAAGGAATGAAAAGTCCCTCTTCTACTGTAATGAAGATATTAGGGTCCGAGGCTTCCATGAACAACCTCACCCTTTCATTCCATATTCCAAAGTTCTCTTTTTTGCATACTAGTAGCTTCATGAAACTGAGCTCTTTATAGTTCTCACCAGAAGTCATGATGATATACTTTTTCTACCCTTGGAGATCTAGTTCAGACTGTTAGGTCTTTATTGAACAACCTTGCATTGATACCACTTGAAAGTCTTTTTAAAGGGTAGCTAAACACCCAGAGGGAGGTGAATAGGTTTCTTTTGGAATCTTCTAATTATTTTAAAGTATGATCTTGTTGTGTGTTTATGTTAGTAAGTTAGATTTCAAGAACACATACAACACACAGAATTTATATTGGTTCCCTTATCTAGGGTATATCCACTTTTCCCCTTCACCAATCTAGTAGTGAGCTAGATTCAGTCAACTCCTCCAATACTCAGATCAAACAGATCTTACACCTCAGATTCCTTCTGTTGGAATACCCTATTACTAATTTGGGTAAGGATCACTATGTTTATCTTAGGAAACCAGTTTGACCTAGATGTATAGTTGAAAAGGTCAACATTAGAATGTGTCTAGGGATTAGAACTTAGGTTTGAAGCTGCCCCCAGGACCATTCCAAGATCAAGGAAATAGAGCCAAGTCTAAGACAATTATCGTCGAGCTTAGGTCGACGAAACATCGAACTCCGTTCGACGCTCTCTGAGCTCAACTTTGCTGAATCGTCGAGCTCCGGTCGACGATCGTCTAGCTCAGATCGACGATCTGTCTTCAGCTTATTCTTTAGGTCGCTGAGCTCCGGTCGACGATCTTCGAGCTCAGGTCGACGCTTTCTGTCTGATCTTCATTCCTATCTCTGAGCTCAGGTCGACGATCGTAGAGCTCAGATCGACGTTTTTCTTGAGAGATCGACGATTTTAAGGATTCAAATTCAGTCAGACTTTGGAAGGTTTTTCAAATTCTCTCAGCATTTATGTCAAGAGTTCTGCCAGCCATTTTCATTTATTCTGGAGCAAGTTTCAAGGAATTCTTTTTGAGAATGTCTTATTGGACTTTCCTCTAGAAGACAAAATTTTATGGAAGCATTTAATGTCTGTTAACGGCTATCTTGGACATAGAATCTTCAGAGAACAAAAACCCCTTCCTCTTCTTCTCTCTACACACAAAAACAGAGACAGAGATAGTGATACACATAGATAAGAAAGAAAAAGAACAAGTGATTCTCAGGATAGTCTGATCAACACAAGAAAACTCAAGTAATCAACCCTGGAGAATCAGTTGAACATTTTGGCATACTAAAAAAGTGATCTTAGCTTCATCTCAAGGACTCCAGACAACTCATCTTTCAGCATCTGCTGAAACCATCTTCTGTTGGAGATCTGAAGCTTCTGAAGACCTATCACCCTGAAGCAAAGCTTCCACTCCTGAACTAGTCAACATCTCAGGGGGAGCTTTGACAACACAAATCCACTTGTGCTTCTCTCTTTGATTGAGACAGAGAAGACAACTTCACTCTTTTTCTTTTCCCTTTCCCTCTGTAAAAGGGTTTTCAAAACTCCCTTCAAAAGTTTTGATTCTGGTTCTGAGAACCTTGTCAAAACTCAGTGGTGGCAAGACACCTGATCAAAAAATCTAGTTTGGTTTTTGAGCACCTTATCAAAAGCTCATTGGTGCCAGGACACCTGATCAACCCTTCCTGCAGTGGATTCCTACCAAGGGTGGTATAAGAGTGGATGTACCCAGGTTTTTGGGGAACCACTATAGCTCCTTGTGTTTTCTGGTTTGCTTGTGTGTTCTCTTTGCTGTGTGCTGTGCTCTTATTTTTACTGTCTTATTAATTCTATAGCAGGCACCTTACACCTATATATAAGCTAAATCTTAAAAGTTTTGCTAGTTTAAAATTGTGAATTTACTTTAAATAAACTCTATTCACCCCCCTCTAGAGTTGAGATAGATCTTGTTCCCACTTTCAATTGGTATCAGAGCCAGGTTGGTAGTTCATACAGGCTAACACCTGAACCAAAAGATCCTTGATAAGATCAATCTTTTAAGAGGGTTATTTTCATTATATTTAATTTTATATAAAGACATGGCATAGAACAAAGATTATGCAAGCACCAGGCCTCCAGTGTGCAATCTATCCAAGTTTGCACTTTGGAAAGCAAGGATTAGACTTTACATGAACTCTATTGATGAAGACATATTTAATTCTGTTTTGATAGAGTGCCCAAGTCCACCAGCAAGCTCAAGTACAAATGTTGTTCAACCTCCTTCAAGAACAGATGCTGAAATAAAGAAGTGGAAGACTGTAGATGCCAAGGCCATGAACATCTTAGCTCAGACAATGTCTGATGAGATATTTCAGAAGGTAGCTGAATACAACTCAGCCAAAGGAATTTGGGACAAGCTCTCTGAAATTGTCTCAGGATCTGCTGATGAAAGGAAAGACAGGAGATCCCATCTTATAAGCCAATATGAGAATTTCAAAAAGGGAGAAGCTGAGTCAGTGGCTGACATGTACAATAGACTAAGTCTAATTGTCAATGAGTTAAAGACTCTGGATAAAGAAATCTGATTGACTGAGCTGAATGACAAAATCTTAATGTGCTTCCCCAGCACTTGGGATTCAAGAATCTGGCCAATCAAAGATGCCAGAAGTCTAAATGAGATCACCACTGAAGCTCTCCTGGGCAAGCTCAAATCTTATGAGCTGCTCATTAAAAATAGAGAAGAAGAACAAAAGGCTACCTCTCCAGTCACAAGGAAAGAGAAGACCATAGCCTTCAAAGCTACAGAAGAGGAGCCTGAAGATAAAGCTACAGGAAATGATGAGCTCCTAAGACTACTGGCCAAAAGATTCTACAAGATGGCCAGAAAAGACTTCAGAAAGAGATCATACAAGGGACATGATAAACCAATGTATGATAAATCAAATAACAATAAAGAAATTATATGTTTTGGTTGCAGAAAACCAGGCCATATTGTGCCTGACTGTCCAGAAAACAAGAACAAGGACAAGAAAGATAGAAGAGAAAGAAGAAAGGAGAAAGACTTCAGAAAGAATAGCTCAGACAAACCCTCCTCCAGCAAGAACAAACATACAAGGAAGGGATTTATTGCTGAGACATGGAGTGAAACTGAAGAGGACTCTGAAGCCTCATCCAGCTCCAGTGATGATGAGGATGATGCTGATGAAAAGGAATTTTGCATGATGGCTATCAATGCCTCTCAAACAGATTTAGAAGCAGAAGAGTCAGAATCAGATTCAGAAGCACAACTAGAAGAAGATCAGATAATCAATTCATTTGATTTCAGTTCTGAGGACTTTAAACATGAGTTTAAAGTACTATGCCTAGATCTGTTGGAGTCTGAGAAGGAAATCACTTCCCTCAGAAAACAACTATCTGAGTATAGCACTGTAAAATCAGAGAACCTCAAACTCTCTGAAGAGTTAGAATGCTATAGAGAAGAGATAGCTTCACTAAAAAGTGAACTATCCAAGGCCAAGCAATTTGAAGAATCCCTTAATGGGAGAAGTATCAAGTTAATGGACATCACAAGCACAGTGAACTCAAGATTAAATAGTACACTGGGCTTGGGTGCTTCATCTAGCCAACCCATAGTATTAACCACCCCAATCAAATTTATTTCTGATAAAGGGAAGGGTGTTGTAGAGGTAGCTAGGAAGAATTCAGATCTATCTAAGAAAAGCAAAGTTCAACAGAAAACGTCGAGCAGAGGTCGACGATCGTCGAACAGAGATCGACGATCTCAGGCTGAAACGTCGAACTCAGCTCAACGATTCCTGAACTCTGAACTCTCTCACAGTCGATCTTCGAACGGAGCTCGACGATTTTACCCAAGATCGTCAAACTCAGATCGGCAATCGTCTAACGGAGTTCAGAGCTTTGAATCTTCTTTTAGAGGCAAATCTCAATTCAATCCTAGAAGTGCTTCATCCCAATGCTTTAATCCTTATACTGAATGGATAATACCTCCTAGGAGATACCATCCTGAAGGTTATAAGAATCAACCTGGGATGTCTTTTATTTCTGAATTTAAGGGATATCAACCTAGGCCCAACGTGAAATGGGTCAAAAACATATAAGCTGTTTATGTGCAAGTGAAGACCTATCCAACATCAAACCAGCTATGGTATCTGGATAGTGGGTGCTCAAAGCACATGACAGGGAATAAGGACAACTTCACATCCTTTAAAGCCAAGCTTGGACCCAAAGTAATTTTTGGTGATTCAAACTTTGGAACTACAAAAGGATATGGTGCAGTCCAAATTGGGACAGTCATCTTTATGTTGAAGGACTCAAGCACAACCTGATAAGCATTAGTCAGCTATGTGATGAAGGATATCAAGTGACTTTCAACAAAGAAATATGCAAGATCAAGTCATAAGACAACACAACTGTGTTGACAGGTAATAGGAAAGGTAATATTTACTTAGTAGACTTTCATTCATCTAAGGTAGATATTTGCCTGTTTAATTCCATATCTAGACCTAATATTCTATGGCATAAGAGACTAGGACATGTTAACCTTAGAACCATTGCTAGGCTATCCAAGGAAAACCTTGTCAGAGGACTGCCTTCTGGCCCATACAAGAAGGAAGGACTCTACAAGGCTTGTCAATTAGGCAAGCAAACTAAAAATAGCTTTAAATCAATCAACAAGAGTGATTCACCTAGAATTTTGTATCTGTTACACATGGATCTTTTTGGACCCTTTACAGTACAAAGCTTAGGAGGGAAATCCTATACTTTAGTGGTTGTAGATGACTTCTCAAGATTCACATGAGTATTCTTTCTGAGGAAGAAGTCTGATAACTTTAAGTGTTTGACAGAGTTTCTCAAATGCATTCAGATTGAGTTCAACACTCACATTGCCCTGATCAGAAGTGATCATGGGACAGAGTTTGATTCTCTTCTCATGCAAGAGTTCTGTCAAAGTGAAGGGATCAGGCATACTTTCTCAGCTCCTAGAACTCCTCAACAAAATGGGGTAGCTGAAAGGAAAAATAGAACCCTCATTGAATCTGCAACTACATTATTGGCAGATGCTCACCTACCTCTATCCTTTTGGGCTGAGGCAGTGAACACCTCCAACTATGTGTTGAATAGAAGTCTAATACATAAACTGAAGGGAAAGACTCCCTATGAATTACTCAAAGGGAAGAAACCTAAAGTAGACTATTTTAAAGTTTTTGGTTGCACTTGTTATATTCACAATAATGACAAGAAATATTTAGCAAAATTTCAAGCAAAAGCTGATGAAGGAGTGTTTTTGGGATACTCCATGATCAGTAAAGCTTATAAGGTTTATAATAAAACTACTCTAAAAATAGAAGAATCTGTTCACATTACTTTTGATGAAGCTAACATGTCTTTCAAGGAGAAGAATACTTCTACCATAGAACATTTGCAGGTACATTCTCTAGCTGAAGACTTGGACAAATTACAAGTTACTCAAAAGGATGAAAGTAGTGAAGATGAAGAAGCTGCTCCACATCTGGAAGAAAATCTTCTTGAAGAGCCAGTTGTTGTCCCACATGAGGAAACAACAACACAGGTTGGTGAACAATCAACACCCCCTGTTGATCTAGTAACACCAAGAGATCATCCAATCTCCCTAGTGATTGGAGACATCTTAGCTGGTGTGCAAACTAGAAATCAGGTCAACCAGAACCTGATGCACACTTGCTTCCTCTCTCAAATTGAACCTCAAACCATTCAAGATACAGAGCAAGATCCACACTGGATCATTGCAATGCAAGAGGAGTTGCATCAATTTGAAAGAAACAAAGTTTGGGAACTAGTGCCTAAGCCAAAGGATCATTCCATTGTTGGAACCAAATGGGTGTTCAGAAATAAGCTGGATGATCAAGAAATTATTGTAAGGAACAAGGTAAGGCTAGTTGCTCAAGGATATTCTCAAGAAGAGGGGATAGACTATGACCAGACCTTTGCACCTATTGCAAGGTTAGAGGCCATAAGAATCTTCCTGGCTTATGCTACTCATAAGGGATTCAAAGTCTATCAAATGGATGTGAATAGTGCTTTTCTCAATGGGGAGATCAAAGAAGAAGTCTATGTCAGACAACCTCCAGGTTTTATCTCTCTAACCCATCCTGATTATGTTTTTAAACTACACAAAGCATTATATGGTCTCAAGCAAGCTCCTAGAGCATGGTATGAGACTCTAGCATGCTTTCTGCTGAAGAATGATTTTGTTAGGGGGAGAGTAGACCAAACTCTTTTTATTAGAACCCATAAGTCCTATACCCTACTAGTACAAATTTATGTAGATGATATTATATTTGGGTCTACTGATTCAAATTTGTGCAAAAAGTTTTCCAAGCTTATGCACTCTAAATTTGAAATGAGTAGCATGGATGAGCTATCCTTCTTCTTAGGATTGCAAGTCAAACAACATGCTGAAGGCATGTTTATTTCTCAAACTAAGTATGCAAAAGAATTGGTTAAGAAATTTGGGATGTCTGATGCATCATGTATGAAAACACCCATGCCTACCAATGCTGTATTGGATGCTGATGAACATGGGAAACCAGTTGATCAGACAACATATAGAGCAATGATTGGCTCTCTATTGTACCTTATAGCCAGTAGGCCTGACATAATGTTTGCTACATGTATATGTGCTAGGTTCCAAGTCAGCCCTAGAGAGTCACACTTAACTTTAGTAAAGAGGATTCTTAGGTATGTTAAAAGCTGTCCAAATCTAGGACTCTGGTATCCAAAAGATTCAGCATTTGACTTGACTGGATTTTTAGATGCTGATTATGCTGGATGCAGAATAGACAGGAAAAGCACCAGTGGAACTTGTCAGTTTCTTGGTGATAGACTTGTCTCATGGTATTATAAGAAACAAACATCTGTGTCAACCTCAACTGCTGAAGCTGAATACATGGCTGCAGGCAGTTGTTGTTCACAAATATTGTGGATACAAAACCAACTCCTAGACTATGGTTACAACTTAGAGAAGTCTAAAATATTTTGTGATAACACCAGTGCTATTTCCATTGCACAAAATCCAGTCCTCCATAGTAGGACAAAACACATAGAAATTAGGCATCATTTTCTAAGGGACAATGTTGAGAAAAATAAAATTGAACTTCAATATATCCCAACTGATTTGCAAAGGGGAGATATTTTCACCAAGCCCTTGGATGAAAAGAAACACAACTTCTTCCTCAATCAGTTAGGCATGTTAGATGGAGGAAGCCTAAAATAAATTACAAGATTTTCAAAAGCTAAAAACAGACCAAGATTAGGCTAAAAACTCTCTTTTTTGTGTCTGTAGGATAGTTTTCTGACTCTGAACTACGCTCGACGTTTTCCCCAGAAAGCGTCAAACGGAGCTCGACGTTTTCTCAGAAAGCGTCGAACGGAGATCGACGTTTTCCCAGAAAGCATTGAATGGAGATCGACGTTTTCTCAAAACGTCGACCTGAGTTCAGAGCGTGTCAGATAGTTGTACACTATCTCTTTCAGGCCTTCGATCGTCGACCTGAGCTCGACGTTCTCCCTAGATCGTCGAACTGAGATCTACGATATTGAAGCCCTTTCAGCTTCCATCAGGAGTCCTGATCGTCGAACGGAGATCGACGATCCTTCCTTTTTCGCGTCGAACCCTAATATAAAATCACTTTTCAGCCGTCGCTCGTCGTTTACGCTTTCATACTCTCTGCAACTCTTTCCCTCCAAACCTTCTACACTTGGTTGTGTTTGTTTCATCTTTGCAGGTACAGATGGCTGTGTCAAGTGCTGCTATTTCAAAGATGAAATTTGATACAGGTTTCGACATTGATATGAATTCTTTCAATGGAAGTGATCAGAGATTCAAGGATATTCTGAACCTTTTTCGAGAACAGCAACTGTTTCAGATCATGTCCACCAGAATGAAGATTGCAGCAGAAGAGTTAAAGGAATGGTGTTTTACCGCCACGAATGAGAATGAGAATTCTGTAATCGGCTCAATCAAAGGGACTCAGGTACCTTTGTCCGCCGCCCTTCTAACAGAGGTATTCCTCCTTAGTACTGGAGATGACTCCATAGATTTGACTGGAGAAGAGTATGATTCAATGCTAGATAGAATGGGTCACACTGCTGTGAACCCTAACAAACTGCTGAAAAAGAACCTTTCCATTGAATTCCAATTTCTGGCTTATGTGGTTGGAAAAGTACTTCTGGCAAAGCACTCAGCCCATGATATAATATCAAGATACCAATTCTGTTTAATGGGAGCTTTGGTTGACAAGAAACATTTTGATTGGGGATCCATCTTTTTCAATCTAATCAAGAAGAAGCTTAACAAAAGCTGTGTAAGCTATGGGAGGATTTTAGGGGTTTACCTGCACTCCAGGTGCCCTGAGCTGCTGACCTCTAGTGGGATGTACATCAATGCATCTAAGAGGCTAACCTGTGCCCTCTTCAGTAGATGGGACAGGCAGATCATCAACCCCAGCAGGGCTGCTGCAGCACCACTTGCTTCAGGCACCAGGACTGTTACAGTCACTCCTCAGATCTCTGCCCCAGCAGAAGGATTGCTTGCTTCTTCCTCTCCTCCTCCAGCTATTTCTATCCCATTCACCACCTCAACTTCTTCACCAATCTCAACCTCTATCATCTCATCCCCCATTACAACTTCTTCACCAATTTCTCCTCCTCCAGCCTCTACCTCAGAACAGTTCCACCCTTTGTTCTCTTATCCATCTTTCACCACTCCATCATTTTCTCTTATAGATGACTCCTTCATGGATGATTCTCCTCCAACTCCTCCTGAGCTTCCCTCTACATCCTCTTACCAACAACTTCTTCAAGACATCCTTTCTCAACCATCCTTCACCCCATCCTTTACCTCTTCCATCTCATCCATCTCCACCCCAGTAACATCTATTTACACTATTCCTCCTTCAGAGCCATCCATCCCAACACCTCCTATCTCCACACTCTCCATTACTTCAGCTCCAGCCACCCTCATTCCAGTCTCTTCAACTCCTACCTCTGCTCAAGCCAATCTTGAGCATGTAGATCTTTTAGCCCTGGCAGACAAGCTCTATGTGTTGCTAGCCCCCAGGCTAACCTCACTGCTGGAGACCTCCTTGGCTCCACTCCTGAAACATGTTCAGGAGCTGTCTACCAAGTTTTCTTCATTCCTCTCCTCCCAGGCAATCCCTTCATCTAGGTGCCTTGATTCAGTTTCCACTGAACCCAGGCAGGGGGAGATGCCTTATGAAGCATTGGATGTGCCTGTGGCTGCTGAAGGTTCAGCCCCTGCTCCTATTTTTGCAGTGGACCTTCAGAGTCTGCTTTCAGTATTTGATTCTGTTTATTTCAGTTCTCTACCAGTGCATCAAGCTGAAGACCTCACTAAGGCCATTGTGCCTATCACTGTATGTGATCCCAGCCTAATTGCCTCATATGTCAATTCTTTCAAGGCTGTGGATGTTGATGCTTTCAGTTCTGCTGCTGCTGCTATTTCTACAATTGTATCAGAAGATATTGACATGATTTCTGTTGTTGAGGACACTGCTGTTAAAGAACTTGCCACATATCTGGAAGAATCTGCTTCTACTGCTGCTCCAACTTCTGTTTCTGCTGTTGCTCAAATTTCTGCTGCTGCTGCTCCTACTCTGACCCCTGATCAAGTAAAACAACAAGAAAAGTATATAAAGAGTATTGATGACTTATATGATAGACCTCAAAGTTCAGACAGTGATCAGTTTCAAACTGAATCTGATGATTCTTCTAATACTATTGCCAAGAAAAGGAAGGCTAGAAGCAAGGCCATGATGAAGGTTCCTCCTGCTCAAGCTAAAGATTCAAATGACATTCCATACTATATTTTGCATGACTGCCAAATTACTGAACATTGGATGCAATATTCTAAAAATCAACTAAAGGCTTTGAGAAAGAAAAGAAAGTTTGAAAAGTATGAGAAAGGTTCATCTCAATTTCAGCCTCCTCCTCCTCCTCCTCCAGATTCAGGGACAGGTGGAGGCTCAGCTTCTCAAACCCCAACTTCTAAGCAAAGTTCCTCCCAGTCCTCTCAAAGATACCATCCTAGGGGGCAATACCAAAGGGGTTATCAGTCCAGAGGGGGACAGTATAGAGGAAGTCAAAGAGGACATAGATTTCATGCAAGGGAAGGACAAAGACACATGGACTCTGCTCAAGGTCCTTTCCCGTATAAACTCAGAGAAAAAGTTGAGACTAGAACTCCTATTGCTTTAGAAACTGTAAATAGATATGAGCCTGCAGTGCCTTTTGAAGATCCAGAGAACAATCCATTGTCATGGACTGCAAGGATGAAAGAACTGGCTGCCTTAGATCAGTTGAAGAAAGCCAGAGAACAAGGGAAAGACACCTCTAATATTACTACTCTATCAGATCAAAGGAAAGCTGAACTGGAAAGGTATTCTTCAAGAAAATTCTTTGACCCAGTGGACTACATGAAGTTGCATCCTGAGGCTGTGGTTCCCAGGCCAAGAGCTCAAACCTCCTTAGGTGCAGATGATGATAGAAGGTCAAAGAAGGAAGCCCTTAATCCTAACAGAGAAATTATATTTAAGAAAGGAAGTGAAAAGAAGTAATTTCTGTAAGCAGACAGCACAATCTCTCTGAACATTTGCTGAAATTCCATTTGATTGCTGCTATGATTGCTTGCTCTGCTATTTTGTTTTAGTTTATTGCTCTTTAGTATGTTGATTGTAGTTTTTATTTCTGAAATATGTAAATAGTAATCCTAACCCAAATAGGGGGAGATTGTTGGAACACCCTATTATTAATTTGGGTAAGGATCACTATGTTTTTCTTAGGAAACCAGTTTGACCTAGATGTATAGTTGAAAAGGTCAACATTAGAATGTGTCTAGGGCTTAGAACTTAGGTTTGAAGCTGCCCCCAGGACCATTCCAAGATCAAGGAAATAGAGCCAAGTCTAAGACAATTATCGTCGAGCTTAGGTCGACGAAACATCAAACTCCGTTTGACGCTCTCTGAGCTCAACTTTGCTGAATCGTCGAGCTCCGATCGACGATCGTCTAGCTCAGATCGACGATCTGTCTTCAGCTTATTCTTCAGGTCGCTGAGCTCCGGTCGACGATCTTCGAGCTCAAGTCGACGCTTTCTGTCTGATCTTCATTCCTATCTCTGAGCTCAGGTCGACGATCGTAGAGCTCAGATCGACGTTTTTCCTGAGAGATCGACGATTTTAAGGATTCAAATTTAGTCAGACTTTGGAAGGTTTCTCAAATTCTCTCAGCATTTATGTCAAGAGATCTGCCAGCCGTTTTCATTTATTCTGGAGCAAGTTTCAAGGAATTCTTTTTGAGAATGTCTTATTGGACTTTCCTCTAGAAGACAAAATTTTATGGAAGGCATTTAATGTCTGTTAACGGCTATCTTGGATATAGAATCTTCAGAGAACAAAAACCCCTTCCTCTTCTTCTCTCTACACACAAAAATAGAGACAGAGATAGTGATACACACAGATAAGAAAGAAAAAGAACAAGTGATTCTCAGGACAGTCTGATCAACACATGAAAACTCAAGTAATCAACCCTGGAGAATCAGATGAACATTTTGGCATACTGAAAAAGTGATCTTAGCTTCATCTCAAGGACTCCAGACAACTCATCTTTCAGCATCTGCTGAAACCATCTTCTGTTGGAGATCTGAAGCTTCTGAAGACCTATCACCCTGAAGCAAAGCTTCCACTCCTGAACTAGTCAACATCTCAGGGGGAGCTTTGACAACACAAATCCACTTGTGCTTCTCTCTTTGATTGAGACAGAGAAGACAACTTCACTCTTTTTCTTTTCCCTTTCCCTCTATAAAAGGGTTTTCAAAACTCCCTTCAAAAGTTTTGATTCTGGTTTTGAGAACCTTGTCAAAACTCAGTGGTGGCAAGACACCTGATCAAAAAATCTAGTTTGGTTTTTGAGCACCTTATCAAAAGCTCATTGGTGCCAGGACACCTGATCAACCCTTCCTGCAGTGGATTCCTACCAAGGGTGGTAGAAGAGTGGATGTACCTAGGTTTTTGGGGAACCACTATAGCTCCTTGTGTTTTCTGGTTTGCTTGTGTGTTCTCTTTACTGTGTGTTGTGCTCTTCTTTTTACTGTCTTATTAATTCTATAGCAGGCACCTTACACCTATATATAAGCTAAATCTTAAAAGTTTTGCTAGTTTAAAATTGTGAATTTACTTTAAATAAACTCTATTCACCCCCTTCTAGAGTTGAGATAGATCTTGCTCCCACTTTCACCTTCCCTGGATCTTACAACTCAAATTGCTCTCCACTCCTATAGCTCAGACTGATCATAATCCTACCTCAGACACAATCACTTGTCTCCTACCTCAGGCTTGAAAGCCCTATAACTCAGAGTCTACCAACTCCTACAGCTCAGAGACCCAACTGGTCTCCTACCTTAGATCTTCATAAAGATCCTACCTCGAGAACAAGAATTACCTCAAATCCTACCCAGGACCCTACAACTCAGAGTGCTTTACACTCCCACAACTTAGTTGCTCACAGTCCTACACTCAACCTTTATAAAATAGGCTTACAACTCAAAGTGCTTCACACTCCTACACTCATCCTTTATAATATAGACCTACACTCAGATCTCAGTGAGATCCTACAAGATAGAAATAATGTTTGAAAATTTTTACTCAAAAGAATAGTTCTGAGTCTTCTTCTTTGGCAGAGTCAACAGACAACTCTTCTTCAGCACAACTACAGGAAGGTGATTCTTAAGATTTTATTTAGCTTGTATTGTGTTGTATCTGGTAGAGTTCTTCTTCTTCAAGCTTGAGAAAGATGTGCTTTGTGTAGGTTGTAGGCTTGAAGATGATGAGAAATTTCTTCTGCTCTGCTGGCCAACTTTTGCAAAATTAGGGTTTAAAGAGATTGCCAAAAGTTCTTGCAAAAAGTCGATGCAAAAGTCTCTATAGGAATGTCACCCACCTCGCTTTTATACATCGACAACAACAACGATTATATCCTTTATTTGGAAAGCAACATGGACAGCTTTAATTGTTGATTTATCTTAGGAAAGCGCATCTGATCAATACGACAGCCTCTGTCTTTTAGCGCACAATTTGCATCATTTTGAATTAAGAATGGCATCATCTGACTTGACGCGACGCCAATGACTTTGAATATTTTACTGAATCTCCACAGGTGTCGAGTAATTCCATAAGTCTCGATGAATTTGAGCTTTGACAGTTATCTCCAGAAGCATTGAGTGAATGGCCTTCACTCGACACATTTGAACTTAGACAAATTCTACCCACCACTGAGGCATTGTGCGATGGTTCTTCACTTGACACATTTGACCTTTAACACTTTTACTAAGAATTCGTTGAGTGTAAGTCCTTCACTCAATGCTTTTGTACTTAGCCAAATTCTACCTGATTCTGAGGCGTTGAATGAAGGTTCTTCACTCGCTGCATATGTACTTAGCCAAATATTGTCTGATGCAGAGGCGTTGAGTGAAGGTCCTTCACTCGACGCATTTGTACTTAGCCAAATTCTGTCTGATGCTGAGACATTGAATGAAGGTTCTTTACTCGATGCATTTGTACTTAGCCAAATTTTAGAGCTTCTCCACTAAGGATTTGAGTGAGAGTTAAACACTCAACGCTCTTTGTCCTTGGGCGTTGAGTGATGTGTAGTCACTCAACGCTTTTGTACTTAGACATTTTACTGTCTTCCTTGAACATGCTAACTTCTTTTCAGCCATAATTCTGGTACTCTCAACCTGTCTAATCACATAACTATCAATATCCTACACATCATAACTTAGACATATATCAAATACAGGTTTGTGTATATTATTGTCTTGTGGGCCTTCTTCAAATCTAAGACATTGCAGTCAATATACCCAACAAGGACATCCTTAGGATGTATGCACTTGACTTCAAGTAGAAGTGGGCAGACCATCTTTTCATAGTGGAGTTTGCCTATAATAATAGTTACCAAGAAATTATCAAGATGGTGCCTTATGAAGCTCTGTATAGAAGGCGATGCTGAATGTCGATGTCTTAGATAGAGGTGAACGACACCCAACTTTTAGGAATGGAAGCAATGGTCTGTGCTTGTGAGATAGTTAAGATAATCCAGGAGTATATGTGAATTACATGGGATAGACAAGCTAAGTATTTTATTGCACACCATAGAAATGTAGAGTTTTTAGTATATGATATGGTGTACCACGAGATCAAGTTGTTCAAGGGAATTTTGAGGATTCGATGACTAAAAAAGTTAAGTCCAAGGTACTTGGGACCATTTGAGATCATGGAGCATATAGGTGGAATAACCTTTAGGTTGCTGATGTCAACATAATTAAGCTGATTGTATGACATCTTCCACATATTTGTTTTGAGGAAATCTTTAGTGGAGCCTAGTGAGGCGGTTGAGTCGATAACGATGTCAGTAGAATTTTTTTTGAAATCATGGTACGTGTAGTGTGTATAGAGTATTTAGATATCCAAAGTTGTATGAATAAGGAATTCAACCTCATAAAAGTGTTTTGGGACAACTGTGGTAGAGATGAGTTCTCTTGAGAGCAAGAACAAGTGATACATGAAGAGTACTCAGAGCTCTTTGTGTAAAGTACACATTTTATTTATGTAATTTTAGGAAGAAAATCAATTAAGGGGGGAGTTGTAACGCCCAAAAACCTCATGCTTTGTAAGGTGTTAGAATTTGAAGTAGTCTAAGGAGTTGTAACGCCCCAAAAAAGATCATGCAATCGGGAGCGCAATCAGTTTTTACTCCATTTTTCTTAGCCATTTTATCATTTCTCTTAGGATCTGACAGTAGGGATTTGGTGAGGGGGTTATTATATAATTTTGGGGCCTAAAAGAGTTCATTCCATACCATCTATTATCTTTCTTAGGTTAGAGAGAAAGGAAGAAGAAGAAGATGATGGAAGAGTATTCTAGCACTATTGGAGGAGCTTCGAAGCTTCGAGCGACTATTTGAGACCATCAATGTAGTTAGAATTCTAAGGTGCCTTCTTTCATCTGTGCACTTCAAACATTCAATGACGAGGAGGAAATCTCACAAGGTAACCACATTTCTCTTCCGGTTTTTAGGATGCTTGCTTGGAATTCTGTGTTTTCATGCTTTGATTCTAGCATTTGTGGTACCCAATGCCAAGAATTTGGTTGCTTAGGGAAACCGTGGATCATTGAGAACCACTAGGATGATTGAGTATGTACCCAATATGAAATACATGTAGAAATCTGATGAATGTTGTGGAGATAGGAATTATGAGTGAATCTTACCCATGGCCATAGGCCCATATCATTGGTGATTGTTTGATGTTTCATTTAGGGTTTGCGTTAGACGTGTGATCGAGGACATAACGACGTTGTAATGCCCAATTTCAATGTAATTAGCAAATCTTGAGTTTAGGGCAAGGAAAGTAGTGGAAAACCCTGGTGTTTGATTGCAATGCCTAGTGGGTGAGTGTGCTTAGAGCCTTGGTGCTCTATGAGCGTTGAAAACCTTATGTTAGGTTGACAGGTCCCATTGGTGTGATTTGATTTCCATGTGTAGGTAGGGGTACCAGTGGGATTAGTGTAACTGATTAAGACCGCCATGCTTAGTTGATGAGTCCCCGTAGTGTATCCATATAAGGGTAGGGGTCCCCACGGGGTTCTCAGAATAAGTTGATTTGTGTTGAGGGGGTGTGAGTACCCTATTATTTATGTGTTAGTATACACCGTAAATGAATGTGATGTGACTGTGTAGTGATGATGTGTTAAATTCATACACACAATAATAAACTGTGAGTGAGGTTCTATTGCATGCATGTTGCTTTGATAAACCCCTTTATTTTATGCTCAATATAAAAATTTGTTGATGTTTGCGACATGTATATTATAGCTTGATATGCTTATTTATATATTTGTTTTCATTTGCATACGAAGTACTTTCTTACAGGGTAATGTATTTCTCTGGGTCTACTAGGGCTGCCAAGCGGAGGGGTGTTATTACAAAGTTATGATCAACCCTGCCTGACCCTCATGTACTGCTTTTATTATGATGGTTGCAGAGCAGGGATATCAAGTTAGAGCTCGCTAGCTAGCCAAAAAGGTCAAAGACTTATGAAGTGCTCCCATTCCCCCTGTTTGTTTTTCTATTTTCCTTTTCTTATGTTCCTACTTGCACATCGAGGCAATATAGGACTTTTGCTATGCTTTGTATTGTTGAGATGGAAGTTAGTGTTTTGAAATGATGTTTTGTGAGGCCAAAAGACCAAAACTTTTTTTTGGTGTTATTTAAATAGATGTTGACTGACTCTGAGTGTTATTTTAAATTTGCATATGCATTAGAAAGAAAATGTAAGTACAAAGCAACAACAATTACTTAATCCACTATATATCATCGAACACTAGCTCCACAAACTTAATAAGAGCATCAACTATGCTATGACACCTAAAAGAAGAAGAAAAAGTAAATTGAGCACAAAAATCTACCACCATGTTGGCCTCCCGAGGAACAAACTAGAAATGAAGTTGGGCAACCCCACTTAAGAAGGTAAAGTCCTCCTCCCAATCCACATGCGCCTTCCATATTGAAAGTCTTTAATTCCAAGGTAGCTAAACACCTAGAGGGGTGAATAGGTTTGTTTATCTTTTAAGATTTTCCCTCCACTTAGTGTGTTGTGATTTAGTTTCTTTTGCTTTCAAGACAATCACACAGATGACACAGTAGTTTTATAGTGGTTCCCCAGATTATGGGTACGTCCATTATCCCTCCCACCTTTCTAACAGTGTGTTAGACAAGACACTTCACCAAAAACTCGGCTCCTAAAAGCTTACAAAACGATCCCGTAAGACAACTCGGTCTCCTCCAAGACCTACATCTTGGGCACAAAGCCCTATAACTCAGTGATCAAAGGATCACCTACATCTTGCCAAAAAGGCCCTACCACTCAGGCTAGGAGGATAGCCCTACCTCAGATCCAAAGGATCCTACACCTCAAACACAAGTTCCCTACAACTCAGGCCAAAGCCCTACACTCAGATTCTTAACAGAATCCTACCACTTTTATCTATACAAGATCATACACTCGGTCTTTATAAATAGACTTACAACTCAGATCTAGAAAGATCTTACAAAAATTAAATTTGTTGATTTTGAATAGATAAATAATAAATGATCTCTATGTCTTCCTCCTTCTGTCCTGAGAAAACTCAGTCTAGATTCCTTCTTCACAGCTCTAGAAAATAGTCTTCAGGATAAGCTTTGCTTGGGCTATGAAGTGACTGCAACAGGGGTTGGCCTTGGCTGCTTTTCTCTTAGAGAAATGTCTCTGACCTTGCTGTTGCTTGTGTTGATTGTAGCAGCTAAATTGATGAACTTTTGGGTTCAGTCGATTTTTAACTTCTGCTTCGAGCTCTGCAATAATGGCGAGGAAGAAGAAGAAGTTGCGCCGGTTTTGCGAAAAGACAAACCTTAGAAAAGAATACTTTCTCTGTCGATCTCATTCCTTTTATATTCTGCCATCCAACGACTCTTTTGACCCATTAGCCCAGCTTTAATTGCAGATATATAGCCTTCCTTTTACAAAATAAGTCTTACAGCTAGCTGTCGATGCCATTAGTGGTGGACTGCATCTTTTCTGCAATGAATTTGAATTCCGTTGACTTACGTTGACTTTTGCTGACGTCAGCATCTATGGACTTAGCTAAATTTTCAGATTCAATCCAGGCATTGAGTGCGTTGAGTGAATGGCCTTCACTCAACGCCTCTAGACTTAGCCAATTCTTCTGCCTTGCTTAGGCGTTGAGTGCGTTGAGTGAACCGGCTTCACTCAATGCCACTGGACTTGGTCAATTTCTTATGAACTGCCAGGCGTTGAGTGCATTGAGTAAATCTTCATCACTCAATGCCTATAGAATTAGCTGCAACCTTCTTTATCTGCTAGTCGTTGAGAGTGTTGATTGAAGCATCATCACTCAATGCTTTTGTACTTAGTCGATGTTGGAGCTAGTGGAGACCGAGCGAACATATGTCTAACCGCAGTGGTTTGCTGGTCTTAGCGACCTAGCAGTTTGGTCCAGCGGTTTGGTGGTGAACCTCAGCTTGCGGTCAGGAGTAGCAGTAGTGGTCTAAAGGAAGCACAGCGGTCTAGCAGTAAGCCGTAGTAGTGGGATATCTGTTAGCCACAGTGGTCTGGATGAAGCCGCAGCAGTCTGGCAGAGAGCTATTGCTGCAGTCTGCATGAAGTCGTAGTGGTCTGGTTGAAGCTGCAGCGGCCTGGTTGAAGCCATAGTAGCGGATAGAAGGTTAACCACAACTGTAGTCTGGTGGTAACCCGTAGTTGCAGTCCGATTGCTTACAGCAGCTGCAGTCTAGTGGGTAGCCGCAACTGCGTTCTGATGGCAAACCGTATTTGCGATCTGACAGCCTATATCAGCGGTCTTCCCTGGAGCAGATAGATGACTTTTCTAATTGCCGCTTATTGTTTTATTATTTGTTGTATAGTGGACTGTTTGACCTTGTCAAACCACGTAGGCCACGCGGCTTGTATTTAGTCCCACATCGGTTGTTGTATTATCTCTTCTCCCCCGATTTCTATAAATAAGGGGGCATACCTATGTAATGATTACCTTTTTGGAGTAATACAGTTTGCCTTTATTTAGGTCTTTGTCCTTTTTTCACTTGGTATCGGAGCTCTCGATCATTTGCTACTTTTCACGCGGTTTCTTGTTTGTCCGCGCGGCTTCTTTTCTATTTGTGCGACATTCATTTTGTCCGTAGGGTTTCCCTCCTGCCCTCCCTTGCTTCTCTTTCTGATCACTCAGTTTCCTTGAATGCATGCTTCCTTTGCTTCTTTCTTCTCGCTACTGTTTCTCTAACCGCTTTGAGTTCCGCATTCTGGTCGTGGATTCTTTTTCTTGCCGCTAGTGTGTTGTCACCTTGACCGTGCGGTTTTTCTCCTTCTCACTGTTTATCTGTCCGAGCAGCTTCTCTTCCCCTTTGCAGACTCTGCATTTTGGTCGCGACACTTTTCTTGCCGCTGGTGTGTTGACACCGAGACTGTGTGATCTCTACTTCTATTCGCGCGGCTTGTTCCGCTATTTGTCCGCATGGGTTGTCCTGTGAAATTGTGCGGGTTTTTTCTGTTTCTATGGACACTCCTTCTTCTACTCTCTCTATTCCTTCTTCTTTTTCTACTTCTTCTTTCTCTACTTCTGGTAGTTTGGCGACAGCTTCGAAGCTTACAGGTCCAAATTATCCTGACTGGAGTGTCTCTTTTGTTTTTCTCTTACGTTCTCAGTGCAAACGTAATCATTGGACTGATGACCCTCCTCCTTCTAGATTTGTTTCTTTTGATGATTGGGATGATTCTGATGCATTGGTCCGGACTTGGTTGGCCAACAGTTTATCTGACAAGTGCCTTCCTATCATTCGACATGATCCGACGGTCAAGGTTGCTTGGAATCATTTTGCAGCCTTGTATTCCAAGAGAGCCCAAATTTCCCGAATATATATTTTGTATGTTGACCTTTTCGCTCGACCAGTCATGACTCCTGCTTCTTTCTATCAGGAGGTTCAGACTCTTGGTGCTGAAGTTCGTCAGCACCACCCTTTTTCTGCATATCTGGTCGAGCAACACCGACATTTTCAGGAACTTCTGGTTGTTTGCTATTTACTTCGCCTGTCAAATTCCTATGATATGATTAGTCAGCAAATTCTTGGAGAGGCGGATACTCTGACTCTGGATGATACTGCTGCTCGGATATCTGTCGTTACCACTCTTCCTCAATGTCCTTTGATATCCTCTCCGTCTCTGTCTCCTGATCTTGTGGCTCATCCAACTTGTCATGAAATCTCTGTTGGCCATAGTGTCCGTACTTTTGGTCGAGGTGGTGGACGTGGTTTTTCCAAGTATGTTTGCTATCATTGTGGCCGGCTTGGTCACTTGGTTGATCGGTGTATGACCAAGTATCCTCATATTCGTCCAACATCTGTTGATTCCTCCAAGCAGCCCACGTCTTCTCTTGCTACTTCTGGAATCACTCAGTTGGCTACTACGGGTAGGTGGCTTATTGATTCTGGTGCCATAAATCATATGACCGACAATTCTCGCCTTTTCTCTTCTCTTAACAAGAGCAACCGGTTAACTCCGGTGCTTATTGCGGATGGTTCTCCTTCTCCGGTTTGTAGGATTGGCACTGTGCATATCACTCACTCTCTTCCACTGCAGGACACCGTTTATGTCCCGAATTTTCCATGCAATCTTCTTTCAGTTACTGCTCATTGTAAATAGTTGCATTGTGAAGCTATTTTTACTGCTTTTACTTGTGCTTTTCAGATTCCTCATTCCAAGGAGGTGATTGCTACTGGGGCAGAGAGCGGCGACTTATTCTACCTTGATACTGCTTCTGCTTTTTCTGTCTCTACTATGCTTCAGTGGCATCTTTGTATTGGACATCCTCCTCCTCGGATTCTTTATCAGCTTTTCCCTGATTTACCTTGCGGCGATTCTACTCTGGAGTGTGCAGCTTGTCAGTTTGGCAAGCATCACCAATCTTCTTTTCCTGCTAAGCAAGGCCGCAGTTCCTCTCGCCCTTTTGATTTAGTTCATTCTGATGTTTGGGGTCCTGCACCCCTTCAAACTATTGGTAGAGGTATTTTATATTTTGTTACATTCATTGATGATTTTTCCAGGTGTACGTGGTTATATTTGCTCCGCGAACGATCTGAGTTTTTCTCTATTTTTTCTGCCTTTTATAATAAAATACGTACACAATCTGATACTCCTATTAAAATTCTTCGAACTGATAGTGCTAAGGAATACCTTAGTCATCAGTTTACTTCATTTTGTTTGGATCATGGCGTGGTCCATCAAACTACTTGCCCTCATACTTCGCAATAGAATGGTGTTGTTGAATGTCAGAATCGCCATCTTTTGGATGTGGCTCGTAGTCTTTTAACTCATATGCATGTTCCCCGTTCCTATTGGGATCATGTAGTTCTTCTTTCTCGTTTTCTCATTAATCGAGTTCCGTCTTCAGTTATCTATGGAAAAACTCTGTTTTCTATTCTCTATCCTGATGGGACACCCTTTCTGTTACCTCTTCGTGTTAATGATTGCACAACGTTTGTTCACACTCCAGCTTCTAGACGTGACAAACTTTCTCCTCGTTCTGTGAAGTGCATCTTTTTGGGCTATTGTCCAACACCGAAAGGGTATCGTTGTTTTGATCATGTTCTTCAGAAATAGTATGTGTCGCGGATGCTACATTCTTTGAGAATGCTCCCTTCTTTTCTTCTCCCTCTCTTCCTTCTTCTTCTGATAATTTTTCTCCTTCTCTTGTTGTTTCGACACCGCTTCCGGAGCCTGTCTTACTTTTTTCTCCTCCTATTTCTGATTATTATTCTGACTCCTCTACTGTCCCTGCTTCTTCTCCTGAGCCGCTGCAACCAGTTCCCAAGATAGTAGTCTCCTCTTTGGATGGGAATGATACTGTTGACAGGTTAGATCTCGATCTTCTGATTGTTCTTCGGAAAGGTGTTTGTTCTTGCACCCAACATTTTGTTCAGGTTGTGGTCTCTTATTCTCAACTCTCTCCTTCATCTAGGAGCTTTTCTTTATCCCTCTCGGCTAATGTTATTCTTGCTTTGTATCAAGTTTCTCTTGTTATCCCTCATTGGAAAGCTTCTATGGATGAAGAGATGCGTACTCTTACTAAGCGGGGTACTTGGACTCTTGTTCCTATGCCTCCCGATGCTGACGTGGTTGGCTGTCACTGGGTCTTTGTTATTAAGTTTCTACCTGATGGATCTATTGATTGTTACAAGGCTCGACTTATTGCCAAAGGTTTTATGCAGGCTTATGGACTGGACTTCTTTGACACTTTCTCTCCCGTGGCAAGGATTACTACAATTTGTTTCCTTTTTTCGGTGGCCGTCAACAGAGATTGGGAAATGTCTCAACTGGATGTGAAGAATGCCTTTCTTTCTGGTGATTTACAAGAAACTATCTTTATGGAGCAACCTCCTGGGTATGTTGCTTAGGGGGAGTCTCAGGTCTATAAACTGTGAATGGCAACCTACAGCCTTAAGCAAAGTCCCAAGGCATGGTTTGACAAGTTCAATGAGGTCATTTCGTTGGTTGGGTTTGCTAGAAGTGCTGTGAATCACTCGTTATTCATTCACAAGACATCAACTAGTCTTATTGTCTTTGCTGTTTATGTGGATGATATTCTTCTCATCGGGGACGATAGAGAAGGTGTGTAAATGACCAAGAAGCATCTCCTTAAGCATTTTGTTATTAAAGATATGGGATCTCTGAAGTATTTCCTGGGCATTGAGATATACAGGAAACCAGGGTTTGTTATTCTTTCACAGAGAAAGTATTCCTTGGACCTTTTGAAAGAGACGGGTCTTCTTGGAACTAAACTGACTCATTCTCCGATGTCGGTTGGAGATGACACGTGTTGGAGTTAGGACTCACCTCTTCTTGAGGATGTCACCATGTACAGACGACTTGTGGGGAAACTAATTTATCTGACAGTCACAAGACCGAATATTTGCTATGCTGTTGGAAGAGTGAGTCAGTTTATGCAAGCTCCTAAAGAGTGTCATCTACAATCGACAATGAAGATTCTAGAGTATGTGAAAGGTACTCCAGGGAAAGGACTTCTATTTCAGAAAAGGGGACATTTGAAGGTTGAGGCATATTCTGATGCAAGCTATGCAGATGATGATAAGGAAGATAAGAAGTCCGAGTTTGGGTTTTGTACCTTTGCTGGCGGGAATTTGGTCTGCTGGAAAAGCAAGAAACAAGTTGTTGCCTCCAGGTAAAGCGCAAAAGCTGAATATAGGGGAATGGCTCTAACTACTTGCGAACTGAAGTTGTTATAGATACTTATTCTTGATTTTGGGGAGCTTTATGATCATCCTCTGCCAATGTTCTGTGACAATAAGACAGCCATATATATTTCGAGGAATCCTGTCTTCCACGAGAGGACGAAGCATATAGAGGTTGAATGCCACTTCATTAGAGAGGAGATTTCGAAAAATCAGATATGCTCACCGTTTGTTACTTCAGAGAGAGAACTGACTGATTTCTTCACCAAGCCAGTTACTCCTTCCGAGGAGGTTTGTAGCAAGCTGGGCATAATAGATATATATGCTCCAGCTTGAGGGGGTGTGTTGGAGCTAGTGGAGACCTGGCGGTCTTGTGTCTAACCGCAGCAGTATACTGGTCTTAGTGACCTGGCGGTTTGGTCCAGCGGTTTGGTGGTGAACCTCAGTTTGTGGTCAGGAGCAGCATTGGTCTGAAGGAAGTCGTAGTGGCCTTGCAGTAAGCCGCTGTAGTGGGATATCGGTTAGCTGCAATAGCATGGATGAAGCCACAACAGTCTAGCAGAGAGCCACCGCAATAGTTTGCATGAAGCCACAGTAGTCTGGTTGAAGCCGCAACAGTTTGGTTGAAGCTACAACAGTGGACAGGTGGTTAACCGCAATTGCGGTCTGGTGGAAACCTGCGATTGTAGTTCGATAGCTTGCAGCTGCTGTGGTATGGTGGGTAGCCACAACTGCGGTCTGGTGGCAACCCATAGTTGCGGTTTGGCGTCCTATGTCAGCAGTCTTCCCTGGAGCAGATAGGAGACTTTGCTAGTTCCAGCTTGTTGTTTTATTATTTGTTGTATAGTGGTTGGTTTCACCATCAAACCGCGTAGGCCGCCCAGCTTGTATTTAGTCCCACATCGGTTGTTGTATTCTTTCATCTCCCCTGATTTCTATAAATAAGGGGGCATACCTATGTAATGATTACCTTTTTGGAGTAATAAAGTTTGCCTTTATTTAGCTCTTTAACCATTTTCACTGCCGCTTCTCTGAACCCTGCCATCTTGTTGATGCGTTGAGTGAGTTGTCCTCACTCAATGCATCTGGACTTAGAAAGATTTTTCTATCTATCTTCATTAAGCTTTGAGTGACCATAGCTCTATCGACGCTTTTCTCTTTAGGCATTGAGTGAGATGACCTCACTCAATGCTTCTAGACTTAGTTAATTTTTTTATCTCCTTCTTCTTTGGCTTTGACAGAATTAGCATGACGTTGAGTGAACTGGTTTCACTCAATGCTTCTAGACTTAGTTAATTTCTTTGACAGATTCTCTGTGGATTTGACTGAAGTAGCTTGATTCAATACTTCTAGTTATATGCAGTTGAGTGAGTTGACATCACTCAACGCCTGTGGACTTGACCACTTTTCTGTCTTCCTTCTTCTTAAGCTTTGACTGCACAGTCTTTCCTCAGTGCTTTTTGTTGTATGGCGTTGAGTAACTAGCTTCACTCAATGCATGTGGACTTAGACACTTTTCTTCACTGTCAAAGTAAAGCTTTGGCTGGCTGGTCTTTACTCGATGCTTCTACTCATCTGGTGTTGAGTGAGCTGTCTTCACTCAACGCTTCTGGACTTAGTCGATTTTTTGCTTGCCACTTCTGAAGCTTTGACAGACTCAGCTATACTCGACGCCTCTTGTTATATGGCGTTGAGTGAACTGCCTTCACTCAACACCTGTAGACTTAGCCACATTTTTGTCTTGCAAACTGCTGGGCTTTGACTGTCCATACCTTACTCAGCTCTTGTTGGCATCTAGCATTGTGTGAAATAGCTTCACTCAACGCCTTTGGACTTAGGTGTTTTTCAGCCTTTCCAGCATCCTTCTTTGACATCTGGCGTTGAGTGAACTAGCTTCACTCAACGCCTGTGGACTTACACAAATTTTTGTCTCTCCACTTCTCTACCTTGTGACCACCTATCACAACCACTTGGAATATGTTGAAAATTGTGAAGTGAAAGTGGCAGATTGCTCGACCTGGGATTTCTATCCGTGCAGCCTATGCGGACTGGATAGGCGAATAGGCAGGTCGGCAAGGAGGCAACGGTTTGCTGATGATCGAGCAAACAGGGCGAACTGTCTGCGCGGACTGCGCGGATTGCACGGACTGCGCGGATTGTGCGGACTGCACGGACAGGACTGGCGGGTAATCAAGACAGCAAGATGTTTCCAGATGGTAACCAAGCGGATAGCTCCTCTATCCGCGGAGTCCGGCAAGGTGCGGACTGGATAGGAGCTCGGCAGACCGGCATGGCAGATGCCTTGGTCCAGCTCTTGTGGTGCGGCTGGTGGTAGCTGCAGGATTCGCCGGTTAGAGCAGATTGATGCTGGAGTTCGCCGAGCTTGGCGGACTGGTACCAGTATCCGCCAGTAAGTGCGGACTGGCCCGGGTGGCCAGTGATATGGACTTGGTTGATTTTGAACAAGTCCATGATTGGCTCAGTCCGGGGAGATCGCACAGTTGTGCGCGGACTGCTTCTCAGTCCGCCAAGCTCGGCAGGTGTTGCCCTGTGTGGTTGGCTGCTGGCTTGGTGAATATTCACTGGAGAAGTGTCCGCCTCTGTGCGCGGACTGAAGCCTTGTACGCAGAGTCCGGCAGCTGTCAAGTTGATGCCTTGCTACGGACTCGGAGTTATGCGGACCGTTGCTGTGTTCGCAATGTAACACCCCAGAAATCTCAAAATGAGTTTTCAAACTTATATGAGGTGCAGGCTGTTTGACACGGCCTGGGACACGGGTGTGTCCCAGGGCGTGTCGGGGGTACACGGCCTGGGACACGGGCGTGTCCCAGGACGTGTTCAGGTTAGTCGACGATCGATAGTCGACGATCGTCGAGCCTGGGACACGACCATGGACACGGGCGTGTCCCAGGGCGTGTCCGAATTAAATTTCGAATTTGGCCTGTTCGAGTCAGAGAAGTACACGGCCTTGAACCAAGCCTTGAACACGGGCGTGTCAGGTTGGACACGGGCGTGTCCGATGCCGTGTTCCGACCCGTGTACTGCTTGCAGCTCGATGAGGCAGGGGTGACACGGGCGTGTCTCAGGAATGACACCGGCGTGTCAGGTTCGACACGGGCGTGTCGTTGACCGTGTTCTGGTAAACCTCAGTCGGTATGAACCGCTTAAGGGAACACGGCCTGTGACACGGGCGTGTCACAGGCCGTGTCAGCCAAAAAAATGGGTTTTTGGGCAAATCGTGGCCGTTCAGATTTCTCTCTTTTGATCCAAGGGCTCAGGTGGTTTCCTGGCTGGATTTAGTCCATGAAGGGCTGATGAAGATTCATTCTTCATTTGCTTAAGGAAGAGAGAAAGAGAGAGGAGGAAGAAGAAGGAGGAGGAGATCAAGCCACCGGCGGAGATCTCGTGGACCGATTCGTGATCCGAAGCCGGCGTTGTGAAGGCAAGGCTGCTGCGGTTCTTTCTCACCGGCTAGTTTTCGATGGCTCCCAAGAGATCGACAAGGGTAACGATCTCCCTTCTTGGACATGTGAAGTCCTTCTTTTCTGCATTGCATAGGGAAAACCCTTCCACGCGAGTGTGTGGTGGGTTGTGGTGTCCCTTGGGGTAGATATGTGAAGTCCCCCTTGTTAGAGGCCGGAATTGGAGTACGGCTCTAGGCATGCTGTGTGAAGCCCATCTGGACGTGGTCTGGATTGGTGATGCTTGTTTGCATATCGGAGAAGGCTCCGTGATTATGGCTTGTGATGCCTTGTGCCTACCTGTTGCTTGGTGCAGCAGGAAGTACTGGACGATGTCCAGGAAATGAAGAGGGTTGGATGCAACTCTTGTGGCCGTGCGTTGCCACTTTATGAGCGGTTGAGCCGTTGGGCTGCAACTCGATGAAAAGGCAGATTGCCGAACAGGAAAGGTGAAACCGACCCGCGCCTATAAATAGCCATGGATACTTCCGTATTCGAGGTGGCACGACGACTTGAGCAACGGGGGGTGGCTGATCCGTACCTGCGTTAGGTCCGTCCGACTTGGAAGCCTGGTTATAGGTTTTGTTGGAGCGCCTAATGAGAGTCTTAGGCCCGCGCGCCGGAAAGACTAGAATGCTCAAATACCGTGTAGACGGTGGTGTTGACCCTGGTATTCCGGTACACCGAGAATGTGCCCTGAGTGCACGGACTGTCGGGCCGTGTGGCCGATAGTTGTGATGGCTTGAATGTGCCTGCGCGCACATAGTTGCTATTTGATGATGCCATGCTTTGCAGGGAAAGAATGCTAATGCCCTGAGAAAGGGGTAAGATTGTTATAATTGGGTCAGCTGAATGCTGACCGTTGCATTGTTTGCCACCGGTTGGGTGGATTGTTCCCGTGCAGGTGCTGGAGAGCCAAGTGGTAGGTGAAGGGCTGAAGCCCTACTGCTGTTGCTGCTACTGCTGCGGCTAGCCCTTGAAGGCTAAGCGAGTGTTTTGTTTGTTCTCTTTTACTCATGTATGGCCGGCCTGCGCGCCGAGGTTTGTAAATCATGCTGTATGGAAGAGGAACTGTAAGGCCTTAAGGCCAAACTCTATGTATTTGTGTACATTTCGTGATATATATAAAGGTGGTTTATATATTGGACATTCCTGGTTAGAGTTCAAATTACTACTTAAAGCTTCCGCTAGAATGCTCTGAGTTAGGATTTGTGTTTGGTTTGGTATTATCCTGTGACCTCACCGTCTGTTTGTGGCATATAGTGTGGGGCCCCGGCCGGACCTTCTACTATACGTCATTTAACGGATGGGGTCGTTACATTTTGGTATCAGCTTCGTTCGGTCTTCCTCTTTTGAATTCGTGGACGAATTCTTTTATGGGGTGGCGAGCGCGTGTTTTTGCGCCCTGCTGTAACGCTAATGAACTCTGGAATTTCCACTATGGAATGTACAAAATCTTGTTTGAGGAATCTGTGCGTTCCTCTTTGTGTTGTTTTGCTTGCATACGTTCGCTAATGTGTGTCTTGTCCACCTATAGGTGACGCGTAGTGGTGCTGGGCAGTCTGAGCCCCAGCGTTCTGATGAGAGTGCGGCACCAGCTGAGGTGCCCACACCTCCTCCATCTGCGAAAACTGTTCGTTTAGTCGCTGAGGCTCTATTTGCCATGATTCAGCCGACCGGGCAAGCGCAGCCGGCAGTCGAGCCAGTTCGTGTTGGTGTAAGACCCGAGCCGGTTGAGGCTGTAGATCCGCGAGCAGCTGATCGACAGTTGAAGCAATTCATGAGCTTCAGTCCTCCTACGTTTGCGGGAATGGGATCCCCAACGCAGGCGGAAGATTGGTTATCGCGTGTCAAGAGGATAATGACAACGATCAGGGCGGAGGAAACTCTAAAGGTCACCTTGGCCACCTTCATGCTTGAAGGAGAGGCGCGGTTATGGTGGGACGAGGTTGAGGTACACCATTTGGCGGGCAGGCAATTAACGCAAGTGTCGATTGAGGAGTTCTCTCGAATATTTCTGGCGAAACATGTCCCAGCAGCGCAACGCATTGCTATGGAAAATGAGTTCCAACGGTTAAAGCAAGGGGAAGATAGCGTGGATATCTACTTGCATGAGTTTACCAGGTTGGGACGGTATGCGGGTACAATCTTCGCGGATGACCAAAGGAAAACGAATCGGTTCTATGAAGGACTGCGGGATGAGTTGAGGTTCCTGCTTTCGAGTTCAGTGAACCAAGGGTTTCAGGCGTTGGTTGATACTGCGTGTGCGTTGGAGAAGGACATGCGGCGGGTGCAAGGGAACAAGGGCTTAGTTGTGTCAAAGCCTGAGGTTCAAGCGCCACGCCCGAGCAAATCGTTTTACCAGAAGAAAGGGGGCAAGAGGTCCAAGCCGTCTGGGCAAGTGACTACGACTGTTGTGTCGGGAGCGACATCAAGGCCGGATTCTCGTACATGCTATAACTGTGTCCGGGTGGGGCATATAGCTCGTGACTGTCGGGTTGTTCAGCCCAAAGGGGATAAAAAGGCGGGTGCGTCGTATGCTGAGAAGGGCAAAGCGGTGGTTGATTCCTCTGCGTCTCAGGCACAGCCCCGAATCTATCAGCTTGGCCAACAGGAAGCGATGAAGCAAAGTGACGTCGTCACAGGTACGAGTTGAGTTAGCTTACTTGCTTATGTGCTATTGTTTTTGGTTATGTATAGCTTGTGCATATGTGTGTGATGTAGGCTTTGTCCTGATTCGGAATAATTTGGCGAGAGCCCTGTTTGATACGGGTGCTTCGCATTCTTTTCTGTCTGAGGATTTCGTATCTCGCATTGGGGCACCAAGTCATGTGACGGTGGATAGTACAAGGGTGCTATTGCCGAATGGCTGTATGATGCTTGCGGATAGGGCTTGCGATGTGGTTGTGCAAATAGGAAGTCGGGATTTCGGTTTGAGTGCAGCTGTGCTACCGTTATCGGAGTTTGATGTGATCTTTGGTATGGACTGGCTCTCGGAGCAGCGTGCCTTTATTGATTGCAACTCCAAAGAGATTACACTGGGCCAGAATACCGGACTTGTGACGAAGTTCGCTGGTATGCGAGGAGTTGGCGGGACTCTGTTGTCTGCACTCCAAGTCGTCAATGCTGTTCGGAAGGGCGCAGAGTTATTCTTCATGCTAATTCAGGCTGTTGAGCCAAAGGCCAGTGTCGGTGAAGTACTAGTTGTGTCAGAGTTTACCGATGTGTTTCCTAAAGATCTTCCTGGGTTACCACCCCAACGGGAGATTGACTTCTCTATTGAGTTGGTGCCAGGTGCGAAACCTGTGGCCCGCTCTCCGTATCGCATTGCGCCAAAAGAGATGGCTGAGTTGAAAGTCCAATTACAAGAGTTGTTGGAGCAGGGATATATACGCCCAAGTATGTCACCTTGGAGCGCGCCTGTTCTGTTTGTGAAAAAAAAAGACGGTAGCTTACGGTTGTGTATTGACTACCGCGAGTTGAATAAGCTGACGGGGAAAAATAAATATCCGATCCCGCGGATTGATGACCTCTTTGATCAGCTGGCAGGATCAACGGTCTATTCCAAATTGGATTTGAAATTGGGATATTATCAGCTGCGGATTAGGGAAGGTGACATTCCCAAGACGGCGTTTGGAACACGCTACAGTCATTTTGAGTTCACGGTAATGCCGTTTGGCCTATGTAATGCGCCTTCGGTATTTATGGACCTAATGCATCGAACATTCCGAGAGTACTTGGATTTATTTGTTATTGTGTTTATCGATGACATCTTAGTATACTCTCAGTCGGAAGAGGATCACGCAAACCATTTGCGGTTGGTCTTGCATACCCTGCGGAGGAATAAGCTTTTTGCCAAGTTCTCAAAGTGTGAGTTCTGGCTCTCTTCAGTAGACTTTTTAGGCCATGTGGTAAGTGGAGAAGGTATCGCGGTGGATCCGTTGAAGATAAGTGCCATCCGAGATTGGCCAGTGACGTCTTCAGTGGCCGAGGTCAGGAGTTTCCTTGGACTTGCGGGCTACTATAGACGGTTTGTGGAAAACTTCTCACGGATTGCTTTACCTCTGACCACGCTGACGAGAAAAGATCAAAAGTTCATTTGGACGCCGGAGTGCGCGCGAGCTTTTGAAGGCTTGAAGAGTCGTTTGACCACGGCGCCTGTGTTGACATCGCCATGTGGTACAGATGGGTATGAGATCTATAGTGATGCTTCCGGGAGCGGCTTAGGCTGCGTTCTTCTGCAGTTTGGTAAAGTGATTGCTTATGGCTCGCGCCAGTTGAAAGTGCATGAGAGGAATTACCCCGTCCATGATTTGGAGTTGGCGGCGGTAATCTTTGCGCTCAAGTTGTGGCGGCACTATCTATATGGCGTGAAGGTGGATATCTATACAGATCATAAAAGCCTAAAGTATTTGTTGGATCAGAAGGATCTGAATATGCGACAACGAAGATGGATGAAGTTCCTTGGGGACTACACCTTCGAGATTCACTATACTCCCGGGAAGGGAAATGTGGTCGCTGATACTTTGAGTCGGCAGACTCCGGTACGGGCAAGCTGGTTGCAGAGGCATGATCAGCGTTTAATCCAGGAATTGGAAGCAATGGAGATATCTTGTGTTGACAAGGGCGCGTCAACCGATGCATGTTTGAACTGGACGGAGGTGCAATATGACCTTACGGACAGAGTTCGGCGAGCAACAGAGCTTGATGAAAGCCTCCAGCGCTATGCAAAAGATGGGCCGGATGACCAATTCTCTTGGGATAACGGGTTGTTAAGAAGAAATGGTCGAGTGTGCGTCCTGAGTGTGGGTAAATTGAGGGAAGAGTTGATGTACGAAGCTCACTTTGCAAAGTACTCAGTTCACCCAGGGAGCACAAAGATGTACAGAGATATGAAAAAGCTGTTCTGGTGGCCCGGATTAAAGAAAGATGTCGCACGTTATGTGGCTGAATGCAATACCTGTGCGTTGGTGAAAGTAGAATGCCAGAAGCCTGGCGGTTTCCTGAAGTCGTTACCAATTCCGGAGTGGAAGTTCGATGATATTTTGATGGATTTCGTGCACGGGTTGCCGAGATCTCAACGCGGTCATGATTCAATCTGGGTGATTGTGGACCGGTTGACAAAAGTGGCGCACTTCCTTCCAAACAGAAGAGACGATTCAGTGGAAACCTTGGCCAAGCTTTATGTGGAGCAGGTTGTTCGACTGCACGGTGTTCCCCGGAGCATCGTTAGTGACCGTGATGGGCGGTTCACATCGAATGATTGGCGGCTCGTTCATCAAATGTTGGGTACAAAATTGGCGTTTAGTACGGCCTTTCATCCCCAAACGGATGGCCAGACTGAACGAACCAACAGGACGATGGAGGATATGCTCCGCATGTGCGCCCTAGACTTTGGTAAGAAATGGGAAGATTATATATTTCTTGTCGAATTTGCCTATAATAATAGCTACCAAGCGAGTATTGGTATGGCACCATTTGAGGCGTTGTATGGTCGTAAATGCCGTACACCGTTAGCTTGGGCAGAAGCAGGCGAATCTAAGTTGAGTGGGAAAAAGGAAGTCGAAGAAGCTACCTCGCTCATACGCTCTATTCGGGAGAGGCTATTGATAGCCCAAGATCGTCAAGCAAAATACTACAATGCCAAACACCGGAACGTGGAGTTCGCGGAGGGTGATTGGGTATATTTGAAGATCAAACCCTTCAAAGGTGTGTCCAGGATTCGGCGTTTGAAAAAGCTAAGTCCGAGGTATCTTGGTCCGTTTGAGGTGGTGGAGCGAGTTGGGGAAGCTGCTTATCGACTAACACTTTCAGCAGACTTGGGTGGAATACATGATGTATTTCACATCTCAGTCCTTCGTAAGGCGGTGAAGGATCCAGCTCAAGTAGTGGAGAATGATCGGGTACCGGTCGAGTATGGGCTAACGACGAGGGTTAGACCCATTCAGATCGAGGATCGAGCCGAGAAACAGTTGCGGAACAAAGTGATCGGGATGGTCAAGGTCCGATGGGACAATTGTGGCCGTGAAGAGCTAACATGGGAGCGAGAGCAGACCATGCGAGCTGAATTTCCCGAACTGTTTGTATAAACTGTAGACCGTGTACTTTTTGTTATAACATAGTTATAGCATTGCTGGTTCTTGTTTCCTTACCGTGCAAATTTTGGGACGAAATTTTGTTAAGGGGGGGAGGATTGTAACACCCCAGAAATCTCAAAATGAGTTTTCAAACTTATGTGAGGTGCAGGCTGTTTGACACGGCCTGGGACACGGGCGTGTCCCAGGGCATGTCGGGGGTACACGGCCTGGGACACGGGCGTGTCCCAGGGCGTGTTCAGGTTAGTCGACGATCGATAGTCGACGATCGTCGAGCCTGGGACACGGCCATGGACACGGGCGTGTCCACGGGCGTGTCCGAATTAAATTTCGAATTTGGCCTGTTCGAGTCAGAGAAGTACACGGCCTTGAACCAAGCCTTGAACACGGGTGTGTCAGGTTGGACACGGGCGTGTCCAATGCCGTGTTCCGACCCGTGTACTGCTTGTAGCTCGATGAGGCAGGGGTGACACGGGCGTGTCTCAGGAATGACACGGGCGTGTCAGGTTCGACACGGGTGTGTCGTTGACCGTGTTCTGGTAAACCTCAGTTGGTATGAACCGCTTAAGGGAACACGGCCTGTGACACGGGCGTGTCATAGGCCGTGTCAGCCAAAAAAATGGGTTTTTGGGCAAATCGTGGCCGTTCAGATTTCTCTCTTTTGATCCAAGGGCTCAGGTGGTTTCCTGGCTGGATTTAGTCCGTGAAGGGCTGATGAAGATTCATTCTTCATTTGCTTAAGGAAGAGAGAAAGAGAGAGGAGGAAGAAGAAGGAGGAGGAGATCAAGCCACCAGCGGAGTTCTCGTGGTCCGATTCGTGATCCGAAGCTGGCGTTGTGAAGGCAAGACTGCTGCGGTTCTTTCTCACCGGCTAGTTTTCGATGGCTCCCAAGAGATCGACAAGGGTAACGATCTCCCTTCTTGGACATGTGAAGTCCTTCTTTTCTGCATTGCATAGGGAAAACCCTTCCCCGCGAGTGTGCGGTGGGTTGTGGTGTCCCTTGGGGTAGATATGTGAAGTCCTCCTTGTTAGAGGCCGGAATTGGAGTACGGCTCTAGGCATGCTGTGTGAAGCCCATCTGGACGTGGTCTGGATTGGTGATGCTTGTTTGCATATCGGAGAAGGCTCCGTGATTATGGCTTGTGATGCCTTATGCCTACATGTTGCTTGGTGCAGCAGGAAGTACTGGACGATGTTCAGGAAATGAAGAGGGTTGGATGCAACTCTTGTGGCCGTGCGTTGCCACTTTATGAGCGGTTGAGCCGTTGGGCTGCAACTCGATGAAAAGGCAGATTGCCGAACAGGAAAGGTGAAACTGACCCGCGCCTATAAATAGCCATGGATACTTCCGTATTCGAGGTGGCACGGCGACTTGAGCAATGGGGGGTGGCTGATCCGTACCTGCGTTAGGTCCGTCCGACTTGGAAGCCTGGTTATAGGTTTTGTTGGAGCGCCTAATGAGAGTCTTAGGCCCGCGCGCCGGAAAGACTAGAATGCTCAAATACCGTGTAGACGGTGGTATTGACCCTGGTATTCCGGTACACCGAGAATGTGCCCTGAGTGCACCGACTGTCGGGCCGTGTGGCCGATAGTTATGATGGCTTGAATGTGCCTGCGCGCACATAGTTGCTATTTGATGATGCCATGCTTTGCAGGGAAAGAATGCTAATGCCCCGAGAAAGGGGTAAGATTGTTATAATTGGGTCAGCTGAATGCTGACCGTTGCATTGTTTGCCACCGGTTGGGTGGATTGTTCCCGTGCAGGTGCTGGAGAGCCAAGTGGTAGGTGAAGGGCTAAAGCCCTACTGCTGTTGTTGCTGCTGCTGCGGCTAGCCCTTGAAGGCTAAGCGAGTGTTTTGTTTGTTCTCTTTTACTCATGTATGGCCGGCCTGCGCGCCGAGGTTTGTAAATCATGCTGTATGGAAGAGGAACTGTAAGGCCTTAAGGCCAAACTCTATGTATTTGTGTACATTCCGTGATATATATAAAGGTGGTTTATATATTGGACATTCCTGGTTAGAGTTCAAATTACTACTTAAAGCTTCCGTTAGAATGCTCTGAGTTAGGATTCGTGTTTGGTTTGGTATTATCCTGTGACCTCACCGTCTGTTTGTGGCATATAGTGTGGGGCCCCGGCCGGACCTTCTACTATACGTCATTTAACGGATGGGGTCGTTACCCGCAAGGTGGGCGGACTGCTTTCATTGTCCGCCGAGTTCGGTAGTTGGCTTGGTGCCTTGGTTGTGAACTTGGGGGAAGCAGACTGTGCGGTCTCCGCAGGTTGGCGGACAAGCAATATTGCTTCAGAGTCTTGCATGGTGTTGACCAAGGGTCCTGGCCCTTTGGCAACAAGGCGGACTGGGATGTCAGTCCGGCCTTGGTGATGCTGAGGCAGGCAAGTTATTGCACAAGGATGCGGCGAACTGGGCGGACTGCTTGGTATTCGTCGTGGGTTGCGTGGCGGTGATCCTATCGGCTAGGGCGGTGACCACACTCCTCATCGTGCCTATAAATAGGACCCCTCCATCACGACATTAAGAGAGCGAATGAACAGTAAGTGAGCCCGCTTACGGTTGCTATGGACTGGATTTTGGTATCCGCCCGGCTTGATTGAGTTGACCGGTTTGTGCTGTGCAGGTTTTGCGGATAGCGCTTGAAAGCCAGGACTTGGCTCTGACTGCGGTCAGGGACAGTGCATACTCTGCGGTTAAGCAACAGGCGGTAAACAGCAGGTCGCGGACAGCGATCAGGCGATTTTCTCTTTGGCAACTTGGTTCGGGGTTCAGATCGTCGTCTGCTTCAGGCGACCTATTCAGTTCGGTTTCAGCAGCTCGTGCGGTCTGGCAGCTAGGCGACCTCGCGGTTAGGCGGCTTGCAGATCGGCGGCTAGAGCCCAGCATTGGTACAAGGGACAGTCCGCGCAGCTTGGTTTGCGGTCTGGCAACCTGGCGGTCTAGGCGGACTCCGAAGTGAAGTAGTAGAATCGGCGACCTCTTCTTGAGTCCGCGCGGTTAAGTTTTGCCTTGTTTTGTTTCTGCTTGATACATTGACGAAATCATGTCTCGCCATGTATGTCTCGCCATGTAAGAAGATTGTTGTGATCAATAAAGATTCTTGTTACTGCATGTGTCTCTGGTTGTGTTTAGCATTCTAAGTTGAGATAACCCCTGCTCATTCCAAGATCCGGGAAATTTAACAGAATACATGTCCAATCAATGTGAAAAGGACCAACCTGCATGCATGAACTTAAACATACATCAAATACAACTAGGTGTGTACCATTGACTTGTTTGACTTCTTACAAATCTTGGATATTGGGATCAATGAACCCAATAATCTCCCCCTATTTGAAGAAGTCAAAAACATTATTCAAAATTCTTTGTCGATGATATACACCAATATATGTAGCAACAATATATGTCAAAAAGAGAGTTATAGGTTACCACATTTTCCTTGTACCACATTTTCCTTGCCTGTATGGTGATAATCACCTACTCCCCCTATTTTATTGTCTAGCCTTGGTCATTTCCTTGACCATGCCCTTCTCCCCCTTTTCTGTAGAATAGTCCGGGAGGTGCTGACCATCTCTTATTATCTTCTCCCCCTTTCTGAGTTCAGATAATCAACTAGTGCAGCTGCTAGCTTCTTTTGTATAGGAGGCTGAATTTGTTCTTGTATGGTGGACTTGCTCCACCTCAATAGGAGCATCATTACTTACTCCTCCTCAATAGGAGCATCTTCTATCATTTTATCGGATAGAAACTCTAGTACATTCCAGTCTTGATATCAATTGTGGTCTTCACACCCTACAAGAAGTAGTAATTCCTGCAACCAAAAACAAAGTGAGGAGCAACTGAAGCTATACCAAGTTCAACATACCCAACTCAACCTTGAAGGTGTTGAAATTTACTTCATCTAGTGGCTTGGTGAAGATGTCAGCCACTTGCTTGTCTGTAGGGACAAACTCAAGACTAATATCTTCACATTCCACATGCTCTCTTATAAAATGATACCTAATCTCTATGTGCTTAGTCCTGCTGTGTAAGACAGGATTCCTAGCTATAGAGATTACACTAATAGAATCACAAAATAAAGGACTTCTACTTATCTGGAGGTTATAGTCCTGAAGTTGATGCTGGATCCTTAGTAACTGTGCACAACAGCTATATATTCTAACTCTGTCGTTGAAATTACAACACTTAATTGCTTCTTGCTGCTCCAAGACACTAGTCTTCCTCCCAAAAACTGACAGGTGCCTGAAGTGCTTTTCCTGTCCTCTTTGCAGCCTGCAAAATCTGTATCTGAATAGCCAGTTAGTTCAAAATCTCTATTTCTAGGGTACCATAGGTCAAGATCTCATGTGCCCTTAAGATACCTCAAAATCCTCTTAGCAGTAGAGTAGTGAGATTCTTTAAGATAGGCTTGATACCTAGCACAAACACATATAGCATACATGATGTCTGACCTACTTGCAGTAAGGTAGAAGAGATCCAATTATCCCCTTATATAAAGTTTCATCAATAGGTTTTCCTGTCTCATCTTTGTCTATAGGCATACTTGACCCCATAGGAGTTTTCATGGTGGAGGCATTCTCCATACCAAACTTTTTGATCAACTCCCTGGTAAACTTAAACTGGGATATGGACAAGCCATCTTCATTCTGTCTTACTTGGAGGCCCAAGAAGAACTTGAGCTCACCCATACTGCTCATCTCAAACTTCCCCTGCATAAGTTTGACAAACTTCCTATAAAGGTTACCATCAGTAGATCCAAAGATTATGTCATCGCATAAATCTGGACTAGGATGATCTTGACCTTAGATTCCATTAGGATATGGTCTTATCTATCTTCCCTCTTGAGAATTTGTTCTCAATGAGGAAGCTAGAAAATATCTCATACCATGCTTCAGGGGTTTGCTTCAACCTATATAGGGCTTTCCTAAGTCTATAAACAGATTCAAGTGAGTTAGAGCCAACAAAACCTGGAGGCTGTTCAACATAAACCTCTTCCTTTAAGCCACTATTCAGAAAGGCTGACTTCATATCCATCTAGTAGACTTTGAATCCTTGGTATGCAGCATATGCAAGGAATAGTCTTATTGCTTCCAATCTGGCTACTGGGGCAAATGTTTGATAAAAATCAACACCTTCTTATTGCTTGTATCCTTTAGCCACCGGCCTATCCTTGTTCTTAATTATAATGTCATTTTCATCAAGTTTGTTCCTATAAATCCACTTGACTCCAATGATATTATGTTCTTGTGGTCTGGGAACCAATTTTCAAACCTTATACCTCTTAAACTAGTTCAGTTCCTTTTACATAGCTACAATCCAGAACTGATCTATGTTGGCCTTTTCAAATATTTTGGGCTCTACTTGTTATAGGAAGCTTGAGTATAGTGTCGTGTTAATACTTTTACTCCTGGTCATCACTCCTTGGCTAGTATAACTAATAATCAAGTGTCTTGGATGATCCCTTAGATGCCTGACTGCTGGAGGCAATCTTCTTTCAACATCTTGAGCTTCAGTGGCTGGTGCTTGCTGATCTTCATCCACTTCAAGTGTTCCTTACCCTTCTCTTGGAATCTTCACTCCATCTTAGGCTGCTGGAGCATCTTCCTTGATGGTTAGCTTGCCCATCCTCAGCTCTGTACCTGTAAGACTAGAAGAGGAGCTTGACAGCTCACTATTAATCATAGTGGACTCATCAAATACTACATTAACAGACTCTTCTACAACTTGACTTGTCAAGTTGTAGATCATATATGCCTTACTATGATTATTGTACCGAACAAAAATCCCTTTATAAAACTTGACAGCAAACTTAGTCACACGGGACTTTCCATTATTCAGCACATAGCACTTGCTACCAAATATCCTAAGATAACTTAGGTTTGGTTTTCTGCACTTCAAGATCTCATAGGGAGACTTTTTGCGGCTCTTGGTGATAGAGACTATGTTAAGGACATGACATACAGTATTCATTGCCTCAGCCCAGAAATATTATGGGAGAGATGTGTCACTCAATAAGGTTCTTCCAGCCTCTATGAGAGTCCCATTCTTCCTCTCAGCAATCCCTTTTTTTGGGTGTTTTTGGAGAAGAGGATTCTTGGTGAATCCCTTGCTCTTTACAGAACCTTGCCATGCTATCAGACTGAAATTCAGTCTCATGGTCACTTCTGATTTTGACCACGGTACTGTCCAATTCATTCTGAATTTGCTTGACAAATTTCTTGAAGACATAAGGGGTTTTGGCCTTTTTCTTCAAAATGAAAACCCAAGCGAATCTGGAAAAGTCATCAACAATCACAAGGGTGTAGACTTTCCTACCTAGACCATGAACTGACATAAGACAAAACAAATCCATATGCAAGAGGTATAAACACCTCACAGAGTCTTTGATCCCAATGCTCTTGAAAGAAGCATTGGGCTGCTTGCCCTTTTTGGCATGCAAAACAAATGCCTTCCTTAGTGCATTTCATTTTAGGACCATTCCTAACTAGATCTTCAATAAAGAGCTTGCTAATTATCTTATAGTTCAAATGAGCTAGTCTCTTGTGCCATTCGACACATTATGAGACTTTCTCATTTGCAACTAGGCATGTAGGAGAGTCTATATCTAAACACAGAAAATTTAAACAATAGACATTCCCACTCCTAGTGCCTATCAAGATGACCTCTTGGTCACTCAACCTATTAATATGGCACTCATCCTTGTGGAATGTCATAACCAAGATCACAGAGTTGGCTTATGCTTATCAGGTTGTGTTGCAACCCTTACACATAAGCTACTTTTGTGATAGTGACTATGACATTTGTGATCTTACCATAACCTCTGGTGACTCCTCTATCTGATCTACCAAAGATCACTTTAGGTCCATCCTTTACTAGTGTGTACTCCCTCAAGTTGCTCCTTATTCTAGTCATGTGCCTTGAACATCCACTATCCAAGTACCATATAGGGGTATGAGCACTTGGACTAACCTGCAAGACATGATATAGTTTACCTTAGGACCCCAATAGATATTGGGTCCTAGGTTTTGATTAGTCTGAAAAAAGATTTATCTACCAGCAGCTTTTCTGACTAGTTAACTAACTATTGCTCTAGCCACACTAGGATTATGCCAGCAATGTATGGCATAGTGACCCACTTTCCCATAACACTGACACTCATTAATGTTGTACCTTCTTTTCTGAGCTGGTCTGCTAGTTGTTTTGATAGCAACTCTCTATCCAGAAGGAACAACAACAACATTTTTTAGGTTCCTTTCAGCTAGGATCTGGCTGAAGGTAAGTCTTCCAATTGACTTATTTAGCCTACTCTGAATGCCATCAGCAGCAATCTTCTTTGTAAAAGACATGCTCTTGATAGTATCAAAAATAACCAAATCAGGCTTGCTGATAGACTGGCCCTTGGTCAGAGTCGTTGCTAGATGGCCCTAAAATTTGGTTGCATCCACATTCTTGAGAGCATGGGCTGGAGCACCAAAGACAAATGGTCTATGATGGGCCATTTGAATTTCTTCATTGGCTGACTTGAAGGCACTCATCCCCATTCCTCTTCTCCTTCCATTGGAAGGTACACTTATATTCTTCCAGGAAGAATTCCCATTCTTCCAGTGACCATACACGGAGTCCTGGTCATTCCTGTTAGAAAGGAGTATTACCCTTTCAAAGGTAATGGGTGGCTGAACTGAAGCTTTTCCCTTTCCTTTGAAAGGGGCAGTCCTTATATTTCCCTTGAATTTCAAGCCCTTCTTGTTTCTCTGAGAGAAGGAGTCAATGATGAGTAATACAAAATTAGGCCTATAGTAGCTAGCCACAATCCTCATCTCCCTCTAGAGTTTCTCTTCCAGGTCTCTAATGAGACTATCCTTGTATTTATGGTGCCAACTTGAATGACTGTGATGTTCTTCAGTTAGCTAATCTCCCTTATTTTCTATTCCATCAAGGTTGCTGACTAAGACTGTAGGGAAGCAGCATGCTGAAGGGAGATAATCTCCTCAGCTTACTTTTTGGCCAGCTTCTTGCTTTTCTTCAAAATATTCAGAAGTTCACCATACTAATCAATAAGTTGATTGATATCTTCCTTAGATTTAGAGTCACCTTCATCCCTAGATGAAGATGCTTCAGAATTGGGATCAGTCTTATATTCTGACTCAGATGATGAACTAGAAAGAATGTGTATCTTAACTAGACCAGGCTAATCCTAACAAGATTCCTCATCAGACCTTGCCATCAGCCCATAGCAGCCTAAGTTATCTTCATCTCTTTCATCCTCTGAGTTACTGTCTGATTGTGAAAGAGGGGCCCTGATCCCTATCCTGGCAGCAGGATAGTCTTCAGCTTTTTCTGCCTCAACAACAACCAGTCCTATATAGGCTTCTTCTTCTTCATCTTCAGACTCTGATGAAGATGAGTCAGTCCAGCTCTTCTCCTTCTTTGCAATGAAGGACTTCTCCTTCTTTCCCTTGTGTTGGTGAACCTTCTTCTTACCAGCTTCCTTTCTCTTGACTAGGCAGTCGGCTATAACATGCCCTGGCTTGCTACAGCAATAACACACTACTTTAGAAGGAGTATGTTTACTATTTTTAGAGTCATACCTGTCCTCCTTGGAGGGTTTCTTCTTAGTTCTGTAGCGGTCCTTCCTGTGATGAGAGGAGGAGGAAGGTTTGCTCCTCCACCCCTTCCTCTTCATCAGCTTCAGAAATTGCCTCGAGAAGGAATCAAATTCCTCATCAGACATATTGCAGTCTGATGAGCTTGGTTCTGAGCTGTCTGACTCAATTGGCCTTCTTGGAGGAGAGTTAATCCTCTCCTTGCTCCTCTTTGAGCTCTCTACCTTGAAGGCCACAACCTTCTCCCTGATCAATGATCTGCTACTTTTCTCCTCCTCTTTCCTAGCAGTCAACTGCATTTCATAAGACAGTAGCTTCCCAAACAGAGTTGGTGGTGGAATATCAGCCAGCTTTATCACATCCCTGATGACACAAATCTTAGTATCCCAGTCTCTAGTGTAAGACCTTAGGAACTTGTCATTAAGTTCATAATTGCTAAAGATCCGTCCATAGGTCCTTAGCTCATTCACTATTCTGAAGAATCTTTCATACCAACTAGCTATGCCCTATTCCTTGGACTGCTTGAAAGCCTCATAATCTTGGTTGAACATGGACTTCCTGTCAACTATGTCCTCTTTTGTGCCCTCCATGTAGACCACCAAAGTATCCCACATATCCTTAGAGGTCTTGCAGTGAATCAGATTCTAAAAGGTAGAATCATCAATAACACTGACTATGATGTTCTGGGCTCTCTTGTCCAAGGTGGTAAGAATGACCTCATCCTTAGTCATCTCTGAATATGTCTTAGGTGTCTGGACATTGGTATCTAGAGCTGAGACTTTCATAGGGATGAAAGGTCCCTCTTTGACTGTCACAAAGATCCTTGGGTCGTCAGATGTTTCCATGGAGAGCCTAACCCTCTCCTTCCAGATTCCAAAGCATTTCTTTCTACAGATAGGAAGCTTTATAGAACCAAGCTCCTTATAGTTCTCTCCTAAACCAATAAGTATACTCTGACTGCTACCCTTGGAGATCTACTCAGATTGTTAAGTAATTCTTGAGCAACCTCCCTCTGATACCACTTGAAAGTCTTTAATTTCAAGGTAGTTAAACCCCTAGAGAGGGGGGAGGTGAATAGGTTTGTTTGTCTTTTAAGATTTTCCCTCCACTTAGTGTGTTGTGATTTAGTTTCTTTTGCTTTCAAGACAATCACACAGATGACACAGTAGTTTTATAGTGGTTCCCCTGATTATGGGTACGTCAACTATCCCTCCCATCTTTCTAATAGTGTGTTAGACAAGACGCTTAACCAAAAAATTTGCTCCTAAGAGCTTACAACACTATCCCGCAGGACCACTCAGTCTCCTCGAAGACCTACAACTCGGGCACAAAGTCCTACAACTCAGTGATCAAAGGGTCACCTACCTCAGGCCAAAAGGCCCAACCACTCAAGCTAGGAGGATAGCCATACCTCAGATCCAAAGGATCCTACACCTCAGGCACAAGTGCCTTACAACTCAGGCTAAATCCCTACACTCAGATTCTTAACAGAATCCTACCACTCAGTTCTATATAAGATCCTACACTCGACCTTTATTAATAGACTTACAACTCAGATCTAGAAAGATCTTACAGAAAATTAGATTTATTGATGTTGAATAGACAATAGAGAAATGATCTCTATGTCTTCCTACTTCTGTTCTGAGAAAACACAGTCCAGATTCGTTCTTCATATCTCTAGAAAATAGTCTTTAGGGTAAGCTCTGCTTGGGTTGTGAAGTGACTGCAGCACGAGTTGGCCTTGGCTGTTTTTCTCTCAGAGAAATGTCTCTAACCTTGCTGCTGCCGGTGTTGATTGCAGCAGCTAACTTGATGACCTTTTGGGTTCAGTTGATTTTTAACTTCTGCATCGAGCTCTGCAACAATGGCGAGGAAGAAGAAGAAGTTGCACCGCTTTTGCGAAAAGACAAACCCTAGAAAAGAATACTTTCTCTACCGATCTCATTCCTTTTATTATCCGCCATCCAATAGCTTTTTTGATCTGTGGGCCCAGCTTTAATTGCAGATATATAGTCTTCCTTTTACAGAATAAGTCTTATAGCTGGCTATCGGCGTCATTAGTGGTGTACTGCAGCTTTTTCGTAATGAATTTGAATTCCGTTGACTTACGTTGACTTTTGCTGACGTCAGCATCTGTGGACTTAGCCAAATTTTCAGATTCAATCCAGGCGTTGAGTGCGTTGAGTGAATGACCTTCACTCAATACCTCTGGACTTAGCCAATTTTCTGCCTTGCTTAGGCGTTGAGTGCATTGAGTGAACTGGTTTCACTCAACGCCTTTGGACTTGGTCAATTTCTTCTGCACTGCTAGGCGTTGAGTGCGTTGAGTAAATCTTCATCACTCAATGCCCTAGACTTAGCTACAAGTTTCTTTATCTACTAGGCGTTGAGTGAAGCTTCATCACTCAATGCTTTTGTACTTAGTCGCTTCTCTGAACCCTGCCATCTTACTGATGCGTTGAGTGCGTTGAGTGAGCTGACCTCACTCAACGCTTCTGGACTTAGTTAAATTTTTTGTCTCCTTCTTCTTTGCCTTTGACAAAATTAGCATGACGTTGAGTGAACTGGCTTCACTCAACGCTTCTGGACTTGGTTAATTTCTTTGATAGATTCTCCGTGGCTTTGATTGAAGTAGCTTGATTCAACGCATCTAGCTGTATGACATTGAGTGAGTTGACATCAATCAACGCCTGTGGACTTGGTCACTTTTTTGTCTTCCTTCTTCTTATGCTTTCACTGCACAGTATTTCCTCAGCGCTTTTTGTTGTATGGCATGAGTGAACTGGCTTCACTCAACGCCTGTGGACTTAGCCACTTTTCTTCACTGTCAAAGCAAGGGCTTTGACTGACTGGTCTTTACTCGACGCTTCTGCTTATCTGGTTTTGAGTGAGCAATCCTCACTCAACGCTTCTAGAATTAGTCGATTTTCTGCTTGCCAATGCTGAAGCTTTGACAAACTCAGCTATACTCGACGCCTCTGGTTATATGCAATGTTTTGAGAACTAGACCGGCCGGTCCGACCGGTCGAACTGCCGACCGGTCCCCCAGACGGTCCGGTCAGGGCTTCAAAACCGGCTCCATCAAAATTCGGCTAGGAACCGGATAACCGGCCGGTTGAACCGTTAAACCAGGAATCGGGGAGGTTTTTTATTAACTGGACGGTTCGCTTGTGCACCGTTGATTTCCTATCCAATGATCCCGATAAGCAGAAACAAACTTTAAGCTTTAGGGTTAGCCGGTTGTCAACTTCTCATCCCGTTAAAAGATATATGGAAGAAAATCAACAGTCTCCCGATTTCCTACTTCATCTTCTTCCTCGCGAGCTGGCCATGGTCCCTCTCTTGCCTCTCATCCCTCTCGAGATCTTCATCTACTATTCTCCTTCATCGCATAGTCTAGGAGTCGAGGATCTCATCTTCTTTGACGGTGAGCTTTGAATGGATTGAATCGAGGTTCTCAACTTCTTGGATGGCCGCAGAAATCATCTTCTTCAACAGTAAGGAACTAAGGTCTTCAATCTTCAGTTTTTTTGGTTTTTTTCCTCTATAATCATGTTTAGTCTTGATTCTTGACTCTTGAGATCATCGCCCTTTTTGGCTTTTTTTTACTTTTTTCGGTATGCTGTTGTAGACCGTCGACTTTGGCAGCGAGGCAAGAACCTTCCTTTGGATCATCTACTATACTTTGATTTCAAGATTCGATTTCAAGCTCCCAAGTTTTGCGATTGCACTCATTTTATCCATTTCTTTTTAGTTCACATACACTGCTATTCTATAAATTTATAACAGAGAATATAGTTGTCAAAAGCTGTCCGTGAATTGGAAGGTTGGGAAATATAGAAGAGAATGTAGTTGTCAAGTATTATAATTGCCGAATTGTAACACCCATATCCGTCACATAGCATATAGCAGTAGGTCTGGCCGGGGCCCGACGCCATATACCACGGATAGACCGGCAGGTTACTAGATGAAACCATCCTTCCAATCATAACAGAGCACCTAGAGGAAGCAATTTATTAAGTTGCAAAAGTAAGAACCCAGCCACAAGCATGAATGTCCACTAACAAAACCCACCAGGAATGAAATACAAAGTACTTAAAGTACTGGCATTATGACCTTACAATAGTTCACTAAATTTAAAACAGTGTCTTGCAAACTTCGGCATGCAGGCCGTCCACACATGAATTAAACAAGTAAACAAACAAGGCCTTCGAGGGCTGGCTCAGCAACTTGGGCTTTGGCCCGCTATTTGCCACTCGGCTCCGCAGCACCTGCAAGCACAATTAACCGCAACGGTGGCAAACAAGACAAGCGCGCAGGTCAAGCTTCGCCGGATCCCAAATTCAATCATACAAGCACATAACCCAGTTATGTTCAAGGTTGGCTCCCAGGCCACCAAGATGGCAGAAATGCGTTTCCGCCCAGTTTTCCGGGTGCGCCTTGGGGTTAATCCCCAAGGATCCATGCTGCAATCTACCACGTAGAAACCCGAAAACAACCAAAGGCACAGAGTCTTCTCTAGCTAATCATGCATAGTAAAACATCACCGATCCAGACCAACTTGTCCGGGTAGGCTTCACACACCATGCCTATGTCTGTTTCTCGATTTCAGACTCTAAATGCAAACAAGGGGGACTTTACATATCTACCCCAAGGAACACCGCAAACTCGCTGCACACTCGCGGAAGAGGGTTTTCCCTATGCAAAAGAAGAAGAGCTTCACATGCTCAAGTAGAGAATCGTTACCTTAGCATTCCTCTTCATCTCCATGGAAATCTACACTGATGAAAAGCACCGCGATGATCTCGCCTCCATAGATCTGGACTCGGTTTGTGATTTGGCGCTCCGAATCTCCTCCGGTGACCGGATCTCTCTTCCTTCTTCCTCCTTGCTCTCCCCTCTCTCTAGAAGTTAGAAAGAGATAGAACTCAAGAGAATGAGAGTTTTCCACCCCCAAAACCGGCCTTAACCCTATGATGGGAAAAGACTGAGCCGTTAGATCCCAAAATAAGGAAACGAACGACCACAATTCGCCCTGAAAATAAACTTCCTGGGCCGAACAAGTCTTGCGACACGCCCGTGTCCAAGGCCGTATAACTCATTTGCCGCCGAAACTGTTGCGTCCCGAAAAGAACACGGGTACTCAATACGCCCCTGTCAAGCTTGACATGCCCGTGTCTTCCAGTACACGCCCGTATAGCTGGGCGTGTTCCTCCATCGACACAGGTCCAGCACCAACCCGAGGAGAATACGGGTATTCGACACGCCCGTGTCAAATTTGACACATCCGTATCAGACCCGAACACGCTTAGGCTCAGGTTGTGTCTCTCCCCCAACACAACTCGGCTAACAACCCGAGCAGGACACGACCTGGGACACACTCGTGTCTCAGGCCGTGTTCGTTGTTCGACGCTCGTCGACTATAATTTTATCGACCACACGGCCGTCGTCGAACTCGTGCACGACACGCCCCTGGGAAACGCCTTTATCCCACGCCGTTTCACCTCTACCAAATCCCAGACTTGGCTCAAAATGCCACCCGTCCCTCTTTTGAGTTTCGGGGCGTTACAGCTTTCTCCCTCTTAAAATAATTTCGTCCACAAAATTACCGAAAGGAAAAGATACATAAAACCAAAGCGGTACTTGAGTGGAATAACTCTGGGTACTCCTCAAGCATGGTCTGCTCCCGTTCCCAAGAGAGCTCCTCACGACCGCAATTGTCCCAACGGACCTTGACCATCCTGATCTCCTTGTTACGAATTGAAGTCGCTTGACTTCAGAGTCCTCAATACGAATGGGTTTGACCCTTGTCGTTAACCCTTCGTCCACTGGTACTTGATCAACCGCGATCACCTACGAAGGCACTTGCACCGCCTTCCGCAACGCTGATATGTGGAATACATCGTGTAGACCACTCAACTCCACCGATAGCTTTAGACAATAAGCCGCTTCGCCGATCCGCTCCAGAATCTCAAATGGTCCAAGGTATCTCGGGCTCAGCTTTTTCAAGCGTCGTACCCGTGAAACACCCTTGAACGACTTTATCTTCAGATACACCCAATCGCCAACCACGAACTCCATGTTTCGATGCTTGGCATTGTAGTATTAAGCTTGCCTATCCTGAGCGATCAGTAAACGCTCTCGAATGGTTCGCACCAAAGAAGTGGCGCTTTCAACCACTTGCTTTTTTGTACAACCTCGCCTCACCCGTTTCTAACCACGACAACGACGTTCGACATTTTCTACTATACAGGGCCTCGAAGGGCGCCATTTGGATGCTCGCTTGGTAGCTGTTATTGTATGCAAACTCCACCAAATACAGATGATCTTCCCACAGCTTTCTAAAGTCCAGGACGCATATGCGAAGCATGTACTCCATCGTCCTGTTGACCCTCTCGGTCTGCCCATCCGTTTGCGGATGAAAGGCTGTGCTGAACTTTAACTTAGTTCCTAGCATTTGCTGCACCAACCTCCAGTCATTGGACGTAAAACGTCCATCTCTATCGCTCACAATGTTGTGGGGCACACCGTGCAGTCTAACAATGTTATCCACGTAAAGCTTTTCCAGTTTTTCCACTGAATCATCCTTCCTATGTGGAATGAAGTGCGATACCTTTGTCAGCCAATCTACGATCACCCAGATGGCGTCTATTCCCTTCTGCAACCTTGGCAAACCATGCACAAAGTCCATCGAAATGTCGCAAAGACTTCAAGAAACCCCCTGGCTTTTGACACTCTGCCTTCACTAAGGCATAAGTCTGACACTTAGCCACATATAATGCCACATCCTTCTTGAGTTATGGCCACCAGAACAACTTCTTCAGATCTCGGTACATCTTCGTGCTCCCTGAGTGAATTGAGTACTTGGTATGATGAGCCTCGTACATCAACTCCACCCGTAAATTACCTGCGTTTGGGACGCACAAACGACTATCCTTTCTTAGCAGTCCATCTTCAACTATAAATTGGGAATTTGACCGATCTGAAGCTGCATCCATGATTTCCTTCATGCTGTTATCCAAATCCATAGCCTGTTGAATCCGATCAGCCAGATCATACTGAACTTCCATCTAGTTCAATAACGCTTCAGCTCTAGTTTGCTTGTCAACACAAGATATATCTAATGCCTCCAACTCCCGAATCAACCTCTCATCATGAATCGACAACCAGTTGACTTGCGCGGAGCTCTGCGACTTAACGCATCCGCAACTGCATTGCCTTTCCCGGTCACGTAATGAATTTTGAATGTATAGTCTCCCAGGAACTCCATCCATCTCTGCTACCTCATATTCAAATCCTTCTGATCCAACAGGTATTTCAGGCTCTTGTGGTCGATATAAATATCGACCTTTACGCTGTACAAATAGTGCCTCCACAGCTTTAGCACAAAAATCACGGCCGCCAACTCGAAGTCGTGGACCGGATAATTCCTCTCGTACACTTTCAGCTCACGCAAGCCAAACACAATAATACTTCCATGTTGCAGCAGCACACAACCCAAACCACTGCTCGAATCATCGCTATAGATCTCAAAGCCTTCGGTCCCACTCGGCGAACTAAGCACTGGCGCCGTGGTCAACCGACTCTTCATCTCTTCAAAAGCTTGTGCGTACTCACGCGTCCAAACAAACTTCTGATCTTTCCTGGTCAACGTCATGAGAGGTAACGCTATCCGCGAGTTCTCTACGAAGCGCCTGTAATAGCCGACAAGCCCCAGAAAACTCCGGACTTCCGCTACCGTAGACAACACAGGCCACTCCCGTTTCGCCGGATCCACTGCAATCCATTCACCACTAACTATGTGACCAAGGAATGCTACTAAGGACAACAAGAACTCACATTTGGAGAACTTTGCGTATAGTTCGTTCCTCCTCAGCGTATCCAAAACCAAATGCAGATGCTTGAAGTGATCTTCTTCGCACTGCGAGTACACCAATATGTCGTCAATAAAGACGATCACAAAACGGTCTAAGTACTCCATGAACGTCCTGTTCATCAGATCCATGAACACTGATGGTGCATTAGTCTGCCCGAACGGCTTGATCGTAAACTCGAAATGCTCATACCATGTGCTGAATGCTGTCTTTGGGATATCACTCTCCCTTATCCTCAGCTGATAGTAACCGGACTTCAGATCCAATTTTGAGTACACCGATGACCCGACTAACTGATCAAAAAGATCATCAATCCTTGGGATCGGTTTCTTGTTCTTTTCCGTTAGCTTGTTCAGCTCTCTATAGTAGATACAGAGCTGCAAACTTCCGTACTTCTTCTTAACAAAAAGGACCGGTGCGCTCCAAGGCGATGAACTTGGACGCACATAGCTCTGCTCCAACAACTCCTCTAGTTGAACCTTTAGCTCCGCCATCTCCTTAGGCGCCAACCTATAAGAAGAGCATGACATAGGTTTGGCACCTGACACCAACTCAATTGTGAAATCGATCTCCCGCTGAGGTGGGGCTCCGAGAAGATTGTCCTGGAACATGTTAGGGTACTTGCACACTACTGGGATACTACCCAAGGTTGTCTTAGGCTTTACAGCCTCCACTAACGTGAAGAACAACTCTGCACCAGCACATACTGCCTTGACCACCTGAAGAGCATACATTAAAGTCTTGCTCGACCCCTTCAGTCCCGCAAACGTTGTCTCCCACCCAGCACCCAGCTTGACTTCTTTATGGTTGCAATCTATGTATGTCTTCTTCTCCGAAAGCCAGTCCATACTGAAAATGACGTCAAACTCTACTAGTGGCAGTAACGATGCTAGTAAGTCGAACTCCTGACATCCAATACGATTCTTTACGGAACATACTCTGTCCGCAGGCATAGAACACCCATTCGGCAGCAACACGTCCAATTTGTCCTTCGCCATCAAAGAAGGGACTCCGATGTGCGATATGAAACCTTCAGACAAAAAGGAGTGCGAAGCTCCTGTATCGAATAGTGCCCTTGTCGGACTATCGCAAATTAGAACAAAGCCTATACAAACAGTAATAAGCTAACAAGCACTAGTAACAGTATTTAGAGCTAACTTGCTATAAATTTAAACCGAACCTGTCCCCACATCCGCTTGTTTGATGGCCTCCTTCTGGCCCAGATTGTAGACTCTTGGTTGAGTCAGAGCATAATGGGATGTGGATGACTCCACCGTCTTTCCCTTTTCCTCGTAAGTTGCTCCTGCTTCCTCTCGGACTTTGGACGCCCGCTCCAACAGTCACGGGCAAAGTGCCCCGTCTTCCCACAAGTAAAACAAGCGCCCGGGGTTCGGTTGGTAGTTGCCCCCGAGGCACCCGAAGAAGGGGCTGGACCCGATGTCCTAGCCTTTTTATTCCACCTGCAGAAATCGAATTTTGAAGATGGCACCTTGAATTCTGACTTCCTAACACCGGAGTCTTTCTTTGCCTACACATTCTTCATGTCTTTTTCCAAAGATCGGGTCGTGTTGTCCAAGGTCAGAAAACCCTGCGTCATCGGCCCTGAGAGTAGTAGTCTCAAATCATCCCTTAGACCTTCGTAGAATCGGTTTGTCTTTCACTCCTCATCAGCGAAGGTAGCGCTTGCATACCGACCTAAGCGAGTAAACTCGTGGAGATATTCATCCACGCTACTCTCACCTTGTACCATCTTCTAGAACTCGTTTTCCATAGCAATCCTCTGAGCTGAGGGGAGGTATCAAGCCAAGAACAGTCTCGAAAATTCCTCTATCAAGACTTCAGTAAGCTGCCTACCCCTCAGATGGTGTAGCTCCAAGCCTTCCCACCATAATCTTGTGTCACCATCCAACAAGAACGTGGCAATTGTGGTCTTCTGCCACTCTTCTGTCTCAGTAGCTATCAACACTCTCTTAACTCTGGAGAGCCAATCCTCTGCTTGGGTTGGGGTTCCCGTCCCCGAGAACACTGGAGTATTGAAACCCATAATGTGCTTGAGCTGTTTCTCCGTTGCTCTCCTAGGCAACACTGGCTCCACTACAACCTGCTCCACTCTCCTTGGCTCCGTCGCTTGGAGCGATACCTGCTCCACAGTAGGGGCAGGCTACTGCACCTATCTCACAGGCTGCACATTAATCATTGTGAACATTGCTTCAGCTACTGATCGTATGGTTTCAGCTGAAGAAGGTGTTGTCGGTGCATCATTTGGTGCGCTACTTGCCTCAGAAACTGGACGTTCTCACGGCCCTGCCCCACTCCTGGTCACCTATAGTCGTACAAAACACCGATAAGGGACCAAACAACATTGCAAAAAGCAATTATAGGAACACACAAGTTCCTCAAACTTGTGTATTTTCATTCCTAAGTGGACAGTCATGGGTTCTTTTCATGTTATAACGATGACGCACGCACATGTGCTCACCACCCCTTAAAGTGAATTCGTCCACGAATTCATTTAAGTCTGACCAAAATCGGTAGTATGATACCAAATTGTAACACCCCTATCCGTCACATAGCATATAGTAGTAGGTCCGGCCGGGGCCTGATGCCATATACAACGGACAGACTGGCGTGTTACTAGATGAAACCATCCTTCCAATCATAAAGTCCAACATAGAGCACCTAGCGGAAGCAATTTATTAAGTTGCAAAAGTAAGAACCCACCCACAAGAATGAATGTCCACTAACAAAACCCAGCAGGAATAAAATACAAATTACTTAAAGTACTAGCCTTATGGCCTTACGATAGTTCATTAAATTTAAAACAGTGTCTTACAAACTTCGGCTCACAGGCCGGCCACACATGAATTAAACAAGTAACAAACAAGGCCTTCGAGGGCCGGCTCAACAACTTGGGCTTTGGCCCGCTATTTGCCTCTTGGCTCCGCAGCACCTGCAAGCACAATTCACCGCAATGATGGCAAAACATGAATAACGGTCAGCTAAAGCCGACCAAATTATAACGATTCCTCCCTCATACTCAGGGCGTCAAAGCTCCTTCCCTGCACTTGTTAGCGTAACAAGCAATATAGTGAATAAACACATCATCACAGGTGTAGGCTCACACGGCCACACGCTCCGTGCTCTCAGGGCACTAACTCGGTGAACCTGGTCAAAACCGCGATCTCACCACCATCCTTTGGACGGCAAATCTCGTGAGCATTTAGCCTTTCCGACCTAAGCCTAAGGCTCGCACGACTATGTCAATGGCCAGTCCCTTTTTCAGGTATCTGTCACCAAACCACATATCCCGGGTCCGGTTCCACAAGCCTGTTCCTCACACCATACTGTCAAACTTAAGACAAGCGTGCGGGTCAAGCTTTGCCGGATCCCAAATTCGATCATATAAGCACATAACCCAGTTATGTTCAAGGTTGGCTCCCAGGACACCAAGATGGAAGAAATGCATTTCCGCCTAATTTTCCGGGTGCGCCTTGGGGTTAATCCCCAAGGATCTCGCTGCAATCTACCACGTAGAAACCATAAAACAACCAAAGGCACAAAGTCTTCTCCGACTAATCATGCATAGTAAAACATCACCGATCCAGACCAACTTGTCCGGTTAGGCTTCACACATCATGTCTATGTACGTTTCTCGATTTCGGACTTTAAATGCAAACAAGGGGGACTTTACATATCTACCCCAAGGAACACCGCAAACTCGCCGCACACTCACGGAAGCGGGTTTTCCCTATGCAAAAGAAGAAGAGCTTAACATGCTCAAGTAGAGAATCGTTACCCTAGCATTCCTCTTCGGCGCCATGGAAATTTACACGGATGAAAAGCACCGCAATGATCTCGCCTCCGTAGATCTGGACTCGGTTTGTGATTTGGCGCTCTGAATCTCCTCCGGCGCCCAGATCTCTCTTCCTTCTTCCTCCTTGCTCTCCCCTCTCTCTAGAAGTTAGAAAGAGATAGAACTCAAGAGAATGAGAGTTTTCCACCCCAAAACCAGCCTTCACCCTAAGATGGGAAAATTTTTAGCCGTTAGATCCCAAAATAAGGAAACGAACGACCACGATTCGCCCTGAAAATAAACTTCCTGGGCCGAACAGGGCTTGCGACACGCCCGTGTCCAAGGCCGTGCAACTCATTCTCCACTGAAACCGTCGCGTCTCGAAAAGAACACGGGTAATCGACACGCCCGTGTCAAGCTTGACACGCCCGCGTCATCCAGTACACGCCCGTGTAGCTGGGCGTGTTCCTCCATCGACACAGGTCCATAACCAACCCGAGGAGAACACGTGTATTCGACACCCCCGTGTCGAATTTGACACGCCCGTGTCGGACCCGAACACGCCTGGGCTCAGGCCGTGTCTCTCCCCCAACACAACTGGTCTAATAACCTGAGTAGGACACGTCCTGGAACACGCCCGTGTCTCAGACCGTGTTCACTGTTCGACGCTCGTGGACTGTAATTTTGTCGACCACACGGCCGTCGTCGAACTCGAGCACGACACGTCCCTGGGACACGCCCGTGTCCCAGGCCGTGTCACATCTACCAAATCCCAGACTTGGCTCAAAACGCCACCCGTCCCTCTTTTGAATTTCGGGGCGTTACAAGAACAACTGCTATATTTGAAATGACTGTCAGTTCACATAGCAGAGAATGTAGTTGTTCACATACCGTCCAGTTCACATACACAGCCATATTTCCAGTCCAAATACACTGCTATATTTAGCCGAACAACTGCCATTTCTTCCACACAGCTATATTATAACAGAGAATGCATCCGCCTACAGAAGAATTTTGAAGATCCCTGTGGGTGGTTTTCAAATTTGAACTGAATAATATAGTTTTATACTTTTGTAACCCAATTTATTTGAAATGACTTATAATTTAGGCCTTAGTAAGGATGCTTCGATTGCTTTAGATCAAAAAAATATTCAAAGAAATGTGTAAAAACTAAAAATAATTCTTGAACATCTAGTATAGGGATGTTTTTTAACACTTGAATTGCCCTCAATAAAGCTGGAATGCTGGATATTAGTTAGCCAAAAGAATAAAAAATAATAGGTTGTTATAAATTATTGTTGTAATAATATTGTAGAGTGATGGACATGAGTACAAGGTTCATATTAATAGTAGCTTAGACAAGGTTTCTTTTAGAGATGAAGGTAATGACGTGCTTCATATTTTTGCATAGTTGTGTGTCCGAGGTTTATTTTATTTTATCATTTTGCTAACTTGTGATTTTGTTCAAGTATTTCTGAATATTTTTTCAATGAACTTCACACTTTAGTTATATAACTATATTTTATATTTATATGATATCAGAAAATGGAAGCTCCTTCAAAGCCATCTGATTCTAATGTCTCTTTACAAGCTGTTCGTGAGAAAAATGATCCCGCTTGGAATCATTTTACTCTCATCTACAAGGTCGATGGAAAAAAGTTAAGCATTATAAATGTTTACATTGTGGTGTGATTTATAAGGGAGGAGGAATTAATAGAATGAAACAACATCTAGCTGGAGTGAAGGAGAATATTGCAGCTTATAAGAAGATTTCTCATGACATTAGGAATCAAATGCAAGAGAACTTAAAAGAGATTAGTACCAAGAAACATGTAACATAAGAATCACTAGATAGTGTGAATCCTTATGGTGATCATGTGAGTGATGATCGAACATCTTCTTTTCCTAAGTCCCAACATTCTGAGACACATGAGAAAGGAAAAAAGAAAGATTGGTCAAGTTGATAACTACTTCGCTTCTAGAACATTAGTAGGCTCACGACCATCTGTAAAGAGCAACCCTTTAATGCTTTAAATTCTGTTTTTGCACAAAAAGCAATTGATGCAGTATCTGCAATTGGTCCTGGTTATAAGCTTCCTTCATATCATATGATAAGAACTAATCTATTGAGAGATTCTAAGGTGGAATGCAAGCTCCTTATAGACTCTTACAGAGAAAGTTGGAAAGTAACCGGATGTACACTAATGGCAGATGGTTGGACGGATAAAAGGAGCAGAACTTTGATTAATTTCTTAGTTTATTCTCCACGTGGTGTCTCATTTTAGAAGTCAGTAGATGCATCTGATGCTATAAAAGATGCTACAACTCTTTGCATGTTATTTTCAGAGGTGGTGGAGTGGATATGCCCATCAAGTGTTGTGCAAATTGTTACTGATAACACGACAAACTATAAAAAGGAAGGGCAGTTACTATATGAAAAATACGGCAACATATATTGGTCTCCATGTGCAGCACTTTATTTAAATTTAATTTTAAAGGATCTTGGGAACATGAGTCATGTTAGTGAAATTACCAAAATGGCTTCAAAGGTAACCATTTTGTTTTATAATCATATATTCCTTTTATCTTGGTTGAGGAAAAGGGAAGGCTGGAAGGAAATTGTTCGTCCAGGAGCGACTAGGTTTGCTACTACATTTATTATTTTGAAAAGTATATATGAGCACAAACATGATTTGCAAGCTTTAGTAACTAACAACTATTATACCGACTAAAAGCTTGCAAAACCAAGCAAAGGAAAGGATGTTGTGAATATCATTTTAGATAATCAATTCTGGAATATGTGTTTGGTAATGACAAAGGTAGCAGGCCCACTAATAAGGTTACTACAAATTATTGATTCTGATGAGAAGCCATCACTTGGCTATGTGTATGATGGCATGTATCGAGCAAGAAAGATAATTAAGTACATATTCAAAAATGTCAAAAGATTGTATAAGCCATATACTTTGATTATCAAAGAAAGGTGGGATCGCTAGCTTCGCCAAAGACTTCATTCTGCGGCGTATTTTTTGAACCCGACATTCCAATATGAACAAGTTAATTATTGCAATAAGCCTGAAGTTGTGCAAGGCTTAATTTAGCTTATTGGAAACAAAAACATTTGTAGTAAATCATCAATTGCGATGAATGAAGTAAGGATATATCGGGACCAATTGAAAAAGCTTTGGAAAGCCACTCGCAATCAAAATGGCAAAAGAAATGCAACCCGCTGAGTATATGTACAATGTTAATTTTAAACAATTTTTTTTATAGCTTCTAAGTTTTATTTTAATTTAAATTTTTAAACTTTTTTTCATCTCCAAGATGAATGGTGGAGAATGTTTGGTTCAAGTGCTCCGCAACTACAGAAATTTGTTATTCACATTCTTAGTCAGACTTCTTTTTCATCTGGTTGTGAAAGAAACTGGAGTGTCTTTGAGCAAATACATACAAATCGAAGAAATCATCTTGAGCATCAAAGACTCAATGATCTGATTTATGTTTGTTACAATCTTAATATGAGGGATAGGTATGAAAATTTAATTATTACTTGACGATATTCTATTATGTTTTTAACATTTTCTTGTGCTTTATAATTTTTTAGTTGACAACTTGACAAAACATTACTAATTTTCATGTATGTAGGGTTTACTTCAAGAAAAAAAATACGATCCTCTGGATTATGCAAGTATTGATTCAATGGATTTTTGGGTAGCTGAGGAAAAGCCGACCCCAGAACTTAATTACAATGAATTGGAAAATGAAATATACGAGGAATATGCTATATCGGTTGATGGAGAAGCTCAACCTAGTTGCCAACAAAATGATCAAATAAATGGTAAGTTTGTATATGTTACTAATTTGTGGTCATAATTATGAATTAATATGTATGATATAATTATTATTTTTTGTATATGATGAGTGTGCTCTAAATTCTCTTGAAGATGCGGACCTTGAAGCCTTTGGAGGGGAAGCTTTTAGTGGATATGATTTGGATGATCTATTGATATAAAATGATTCCACTTTGATATGTTTTTAATTAAGTATTAACAAGACATGTTTTAAATTGATATGTTTTGTAAGAAATATTTTTTGTTACATTTCAGTGGTTGGTATAAGAAATGTTCTTATTCTAAACTTAACATTGTCTATGTTCATGATAAAATAGTTGCATTTAAAATTTTTAACTATGATCATAGATGCTTGCTCCCAAACCCACCAGCATATTATCAGTGATTTTTTGTTTTCTATTATATTATGTCTCCATACAAATAAATGAATGAATGATATTTTTGGATGTCATTTAATTAAATTCTTCTCAACAATTGTTAGATCCACACCAAATTCTTCTTACTGGGCTATTGGAACTGGCAAGGTTGCAACATCAGATCATGCCCAAGAGGTAAGTTCAACTGAAATCATATGTTGACTTGTCTATTTTCTTTCTTTATATTCAATTTTAAGCTTATCCAACCCCAACTCAATATTAGTTCAAAGTCACTCAATCCGATCTCGAGTGGAGCCATCTATAGTTATAGGCTAGATCGTTCTAATCTTGATTTGGCTATGTGTAGCTTGTTGATTTTATTTTGTGCAAAATTTGATCATTTGAATAGTTTTTGTAGTCCAACATACATGCATAACTTGTTTAATTTGTATATTCAGATGATGATATGTTACAATTCTAGTCACTAATGTCAAAACGGTTCAACCCCGGTTCAGCTCCGGTTCAACCGGTCAAACCGATTGAACCTTGAACCTCTCTCAAGACCGGTTCTATGTCCGGTCCGGTTCTCAAAACCTTGATAATATGGCGTTGAGTGAACCGCCTTCACTCAACGCCTGTAGACTTAGCCGTATTTTTGTCTTGCAAACTGCTGGGCTTTGACTGTCCACACCTTACTCAGCGCTTTTTGGCATCTGGCGTTGAGTGAATTGGCTTCACTCAATGTCTGTGGACTTAGGCGATATTCAGCCTTTCCAGCATCCTTCTTTGACATCTGGCGTTGAGTGAACTGGCTTCACTCAATGCCTGTGGACTTAGACAGATTTTTGTCTCTCCACTTCTCTACCTTGTGACCACCAGTCACAACCACTTGGAATACATGTCCAATCAATGTGATAAGGACCAACCTGCATGCATGAACTTGAACATACATCAAATACAACTAGGTGTGTACCATTGACTTGTTTGACTTCTTACAAATCTAGGACATTGGGATCAATGGACCCAACACATATGCCCTTATCGAAACTCTTAGGGCAAACATCAATCAAGTTTTGACACTCACCCACCACAATCATACCTCTATAATCAAACATAACAAATTCCTGAAGTGATTTAAGTGACAAAATTGTTACTAGCTCGACCCCTCCCAGATCCCAATACAAGATAGTAGATCCAACATCAAAGATATTCACCCCCACATCATTGTGTGCCACAACCCCAAGACCCACAAGATTATTAGAATCAAGAGCACCACCAACATTGAATTTGATCCAACATGGAGGCAGGGGAAGGTGGAACCAAGAGTTTGTTTGAAACATCCTCTTCGGCTGGATAGGGCCCTAGTGTCTAGGAAAAGGAGGGACGTGCAACAATGCAATGTTTTCCACAATGGTTGCGGTCATAAGTTAATGGGTAGCAATACCACGGTCGTGCAACTTTAAATTACACCCACGTCACTCCAGGTAAACCGCATAACAGAAAATGTGCAGGACCCAACTCATTCTTCTTGTGCGAGAAATGAGGGCAGGTGTTTCCTCCCAACAGCTGAATGAAGGAATACCAATTCTCTAGGGGTGCATTCGTTTCGCCGGAAGTGGGGCCAGGAATTGGAATTGGGTACGCCAAAACCAATTCCGTTGTTCATTTCGTCAAGTTTGAACCCGGAATTCGAATTCCTTAAAAACCCATGGATTTTGGGAGAAGGTGTTTGACCAAAACCAATTCCGGTGTTCGTTTGGTGCTTTTTACGAAGGGGATTGGCTTTGGCCCAAAACCCATAGGTTTTGGATCTTGGAAAATCCTTCTATCCCCAAAAAACACCTCTTTATGTGGGTTTTGGTACTATAGATGAAGCAAAGAAGATGATCCTTTGCTGCTCCGACGGACAAAACCAGTGAAGAAGAAGAAGATGAACCAAAGAAACGGGCAAAACAGGCAAAGCAGAAGAAACGGTCTAAACCAGCGAAGAAACGGGTTGCTCTGAATTTTTGCAAAGAATCCAAGGAGGAGTAAATCGATAGAGCAAAACCCACGGCTAAACCAGCGAAGAATCAAAGGATGAGTAGCTCCGAATTTCTGCTGGAAGAAACATGCAAAACCAGTGAAGAAGAAGAAACGACTAAGCTGCTCCGACGGACAAGCGAAGAAGAAGATGAACAGTAGAAGAAACCAGCGAAGAAGAAGATGAACAGTAGATCTCTTCCTCCTCAAAAATTAAATTTAGAATTCTTTCCTCTCAAAACTTTCTCCAAACGAACAAAAGAATTTGTTTTTTGCCCATTTCCAAAACCTATTCGCCATGAGTTTTCGGCCCAAATCAATTCCTGCCTCTCAAAACCTACCAAACGAACGCAGCCTAGCAGATTAGAGAAGATGTAATAATTGAGAGACATGAGCAATCAACCACACAATGTGTTCGCGAGATTTTGAGGAGGGACCAGTCTCCACCGTGAGACTACGCCGATGGAACCAAACCTACATAGGGATGGCATCCCAAGATAGGAGCTGCCAGAAGTGTTGTTCTCTATGGTGAAGCACAAGTTTTTTAACCCAGACGAAATAAGCAATTTTGTGATCAAATTGGGCCATATAGGTCAGAACAGTTATAGTTTTACCACTTAGCCCGTAGTAAAGTTCAGGTAAATCCATTTCCAAATTTCTATGAATTATGGTTTGGTGAATATGCTCCACCAAGTTCGGTCACAATAGTAGGGAGAGAGCATGTTTATTCCAGGAACCATTATCATCCAACATTTCAGCCACCTTGCAAGAATCATGGCTTGAGCTGTCAACGAAGGCCGGCCGTTTAGCGAGGGCACGACCAAGGATCCAAGTGCGAGTTAAAACATTAATGGTTGTGCCATTCACCACCTTTCAGCATAGCACCACACTTAGGTTCTATTTGGGAGAACTTATTTTCACCAGTCAAGCGATTACGATCGCAGGAACCAGACCTTTAGCCCAAAGGGAGCCTTAAACTATCTACACATTGTTTATTATCCACCACACTTGAGAATCACTGCGTTGAAATTGTTGGAGTTGACAAGTTGACCGGGTCAACTTGTCAAAGTCTTTTTATTTTAAGTTGCTGAAAAGTAGAGAAAAATCCTCCCAAGTGTGTGTTTTTTTGGTCTTGTGAGAAAGGGAGAGCGCTGCAGCGCGGATTGTTACTCGCCGAGGTCGGGCGGCTAAGTTGCGAGGGGGCGGTTAAGGGATCTCGCTGCTCGGGCGGGAACTCGCCGCGAGCTGCGGTTTCGCGAGTTGGTGTTCTCGCTGTGTTGTGTGCTCGCGGGTTGTGGTTTCGCAAGGTTGTGCTCGCCGGTGTAGGTCTCGGCAGTTGTGGAGTGCGAGGTCGTCGGTGGTGTAGTCGCGCGGATAGGAGTGTGTAGCCGCGCGAGTGCGAGCTGCGGTTTGGTGGAGCGAGTGCGAGCCGCGGGTGGTGTTAACCGTGAGAAGGAGTTTGCCGAGCGGGTAGGTGTTGCGAGTCCGAAGGAAGTTTGGTGAACTCGCCGGGTGCTAACCGCGCGGACTAGGCAGTCTCGCCGAGTTTGTCTCGCCGGCCTGTTTTGGCGGAGTTAGTCTACAGCGGGGACCCATTCACGTTTTCCAACAGAAATTCCTTGATCCAAATGTGATCGGGTACCTAGCCATCATGATTTTGCCAAATAAGGAGCTATTCATGTGCAATAACACCCACACAATCCTTGCCAAATAAGGAGCTATTCATGTGCAACCTAGCTGAGCAGTTGAATCCAAGACGACCAGAGTTAGGAGGCGAGCAAACATTCCCATTGAACATAACAAATACCCCCATTTAGGCTCCGTTTGGCACAGTGGTGACGGTCATGATCATGAGATTAAATTGTCATTCGTTACCGCCCACCTAAGGAAGTTCATCCATTTTTTATGTTCAAATGGATGATGTATGTTAGGTGATCCTTAACGAATGACGATTTAATTCATACATTTACTACCGCCATCACAGTGCCAAACGGAGCCTTAGTAGATGATTTCTATCAAAAGAAGAATCGTACGAGCCTCTTAATGTTGTATTGGGTGTAGAGGGGGACAGAAAAGTGGGTAATTATGTACATGGGGCAGCGAGAAGCACTGATTTAACGAGGGCGGTGTGGCAGACAAGAGAAAGGTGCCTTTTTCCCCAAGCACACACCTTTTTTGTGATCTTCAGAAGGAGTGGCGAAAAATCAGCACGACCAAACCGTCGAAGTGCAAGAGTAACCCTGAGATATGCGAAGTACTTCACCCGCGAAAAATCCAGATGTCGGGCTAACCGAGTACACGTCCAGTTTGGAACAGATTTCTCAAATATCACCATAGATTTTGCTTTCTTTATTTGTTGTCCTGTCCATCAGCAATAGTATGTCCAGGCATTTGTCCACGCAATTTTGAGAAGCATGGGCAACAATGAGTATGTACGGTCCGGGGAGGTGCAGTGCGTCGGATGCACTGCACGCTGCAGTGCAATCCGCCGCAGGCGCTGTGATCTCAGTGTTTTGCGATGCATGCACATCTCAGCGCACGCATCGCAAAGATGCACCAATCACGACGCATCACTTTGATCACAGCGCCATCGTCAGATGCACTACACTGCAGCGTGCAGTGCATCCGACGCACTGCACCTCCCCCTCCCCCGAGTATCTTCCACATAAAATATGCGAGACACGTGGTCCAAAAGGAGATTCCAAAAGTGCAACCCTGTTGCTTGAAAGCAATAGATAGTAGCTCAGGACTCTATAAAAATATAGGGGAAAAGAGGGGAACCTTGAAGAAAGCCGTTGCTTGCCTCCACCCAACATGTTTGTTTACCATTTAATAAAAGTGAAAACTTTGGGGACAACCCAAGATTCCAATTTGCAAATACGTGAGGAAATACAAATATCTCTCAAATCTGTCCCAAAGTAAAGTAACTTGAGTTTGCATCTTTATTTTAGGTGATTGTTATTAGCACTATATTTTTGGATATTCGCACTATATTTACTCTTAATTTTCCGCAATTTTTGAAAATACTCCTTGTACATGCATTTTTAGGAAAAGTGTTCAACACGAAAGTTGTAGATCTCGACGAGATCTACAACTTTTGTGTTGAACACTTTTCCTAAAAATGCATGTACAAGGAATATTTCTAGAAATACGCTCATATTTCGCGCCTTTTAGAAATACGCTTTATACATGCATTTTTAGGAAAAGTGTTCAACACGAAAGTTGTAGATCTCGTCGAGATCTACAACTTTTGTGTTGAACACTTTTCCTAAAAATACACGTACAAGGAATATTTTCAAAAGGCGCGAAAAATTAAGAGTAAATGTAATGCGAATATCCAAAAATGCAGTACTAATAACAGTCACCTTATTTTATTTGCAATATTTTCATTTATGTCGCGCACGTTTTCACGCATTATAGTTTTTGTCTATGTTGTATCGCGTACGTTGCGCACTTTTTGTTTGGATTATTGGTGTGACCGGCCAATAAGACCCTAAATAGAGAGGTCCATCAAATTAGGAGTAGTGGTGAATTAAGCAAACAAGTGAGATTTCATACAAATTAAGCTATTAAATATTATTACTTTCAACATTATTATTTGTGGTTATCTGGAATTTCGAAGGCCATTTAGGCTCTGTTTGGGATAACTTATGATGATGGATAAGTTGCTATTTGAAAATTGATGTTTGCATAGAGATTTTATAAAATCAATGATGAATAAACAGTCGACTATTTGGATAGTTTGTTAATAAGTGCTTATCTAAAATTTCATTCATTCATAAATGTCTGTTTGTTTGGACGCGTTTTTTTTCGTCCGTGCACGATTTTTTTGTCTCGGGGTGATTTTTCGCTCGGGCGTGTTTTTTCACCCGTCACGATTTTTTTCGTCGGGTCAAGATTGTTTTCCCCCAAACTCGATTTTTTTCGCCCGGACGCAATTTTTTCGCCAGGTGACGTTTTTTCGCTCGATCGCATTTTTTTCTCCCGCCCGATTTTTTTCAACCAGGCGCATTTTTTTCAATGGGGTGCGATTTTTTCGCACGATCGCGGTTTTTTTCGCACGACCGCGATTTTTTTCGGCCGGGCCCGTTTTTTTCGCTCGGGCGCGTTTTTTTCCGCCCGATCGCGGATTTTTTGCTCGGTCCCGGTTTTTTCGTCCGGGCGCGTTTTTTTCGCCCAGGCGCAATTTTTTCACACAGCCACGATTTTTCCCCAGCACAATTTTTTCAACCCGAAACAATTTTTTCGCCCTGATGTAATTTTTTCGCCGGGAGAAATAAGAAAAAAAAGCGCCCAATGAAAAAATCATGCCTGGGCGAAAAAAAACGCCCGGGAGAAAATATACGTGTTCGAGCGAAAATATCGCTTCTCGCCGTGCTTGAGAAAAAAAATCGTTTCCGTGCGAAAAAATCACTTCCGGGCGAAAAAAATTGCTTCCGGACGAACAAAACGCGTTCGGGCGAAAAAATCGCGTCTGAGCGAAAAAATCGCATCCGGGCGAAAAAATCGCGCCCGGGCAAAAAAACCGCGCCAGGGCGAAAAAATCCTGCATGGGTAAATATTGCGCCCGGGCGAAAAATATCGTGCATGGGCAAAAAAAACTCTCCCGGGTGAAAAAAAACATGTCATAGCGAAAAAAGAGCGTCCGGGAGAAAAGATTGTGTTTGAGCAAAAAGATCGCGTCCGGGCAGGAAAATCGCGCCCGGGCGAAAAAAATCGCGCCCGGGCGAAAAAATCACGCTCGGGTGAGAAATTCTCTCGCGGCTGAGAAATTCGCGTTCGAGCGAAAAATTTGCGCTCGGTTGAAAGAATCGCGTTCTGGTGAAAAAATCACATCCGAACGAAAAAATCACATCTGGACAAAAAATCACTCATATGGTTTTTTTAATAGATAAACGCTTATGAGAAGTCATAAGCTGGACCTGAATAGCTTATAAAAAATCAACTTATCATCAATTTTAAAATAAGTGATTTTATATAAACTGCACAAACAAACAGCTATAAAACTGCTTTTGCGTTTAAAATAGAGATTATTGATCAGCATAAGCTGTTCCAAACAGAGTCTTAGTTTGAATTCCAAGAGATAGTAGTAACATCTTTATCTCCATTTATTCAATTTCAATTTGGAATCAGACTATTAGTTGGAGCCGCAGCTCCTGCCCACCTTGCTCTCCACTATCCATTGACTGGAGAATCGTCTCCATCGCCGCAGCTCCTGCCCAGCTTGCCGACGACCCACCATTTGGGCCGCATCCTTCCTAAGCAACTCTGACGGAGCCTCCTGGAGGTCTGTTTACCTCCAGCGAGCTCTTGTTCTGCAGCTCCCGACGACGACGAACCTCCAGCAGTCGTGCGGCTCACCCGCACGCCCCCCCCGGTTAAGTTTGTCGGGGCCTAAAAAACCCCCAGTTGCTGCCAAATCTCTTTAAGACCTGCCATCCCTCTTTAGCACTAACACCCGCAGACTTGGCAGGTATATGCTTCCCTCCTGACTCGCTCGTGATTGTTGGTATAATATTTATGCTTAAAATGTTTTGATCTTTAAAATCAAAGTTTGTTTGCCTAGTTCAACGTTTTCCTGTTTGCCGTTAATTTCTTTTTTGTTTTATTTCCTCTTTGTGACGCTTGTGAAAGAAATAATCAAAAGACTAAATACGTACGAATGTTAACTCCCTTGCGCGTTTATGAACCCTATGACGGTTATCAAATGAGAATATTCGTGGCCATCTGCCGACACCACCTTATTTTGAAAGTCAATCTGCAAATTTAATTATTTTAAAAACAATTTTAGATTTAGAAATACATCAATTTGGTATCAGAGGTCGGTTCGATTCACTCATATTGTGAGTCGAACGATCCTGTTTTTAATTTTGGTTTTCCGAAAAAACAAAACATAAAAGTTTTATTTTTAAAAAAAAATCTTTCAAAATTTTTTATTTTGAGCCCTCTTTTTCAAAAAAAATATTATTATTAAGTGTTTTTTTAAATAGAAAATGGAGAGCCGTATAGATCGCATAAACGCTAGCATAAGCGACCTAGCTAACTGAATGAGTGAATTGATGAAGACGGTAGAAACACTCACCACCAACGTGAGAAACACGAATCACATAATAAACAACTTGAGAATCACCGTTAATAACCTAGAAGCTGAACGTCACCTAGGACTGAATCAACCTCCTCACCAAAATCCTAGGCAAGAGGAACCAAACCCTAGACCCGCAGATCCTGCACCACCTGACCTTGGACTCCGTCGCCAACCCCGTTGGGACGATGGAGTTAAGCTTGATGTAGGTGATTTGAGGGTCACGTAGAGCCCAAGAAATGCCTCGATTGGTGTGAGCGTGTGGAAAGGTTCATGGCGTGGAAACAAATGCATGTGAATCGACAAGTCGAGTATGTTATCCTTAGGCTTAAGGGACCCGCAGTAGTTTTGTGGGTTCAACTAGAGCACATCTGTTACACCTTAGGCCTAGCACCTATTACCACGTGGGTAGAGTTTAAGTTGCAACTGCGTAAGCGATATGTTCCCCCGGACTATCTACAAACTCTTTATCGAAGGTTCCACAACCTTCGACAGGACAAGTTTTTCGTGGATGAGTACACCCACGAGTTGTTAGTGTTGCAGTCTAGATTAGACTTGCACGAGGAGGACGATATGACGGTGTCCCGTTACCTGAACGGGATCCGCTATGCTATTAGGGATGAGCTAGAGTTGCACGACTTTAGAGATTTGGGTGAAGTGTCTAGTCGAACACGTAGAGTGGAAGCCTCGCTTCAGAAGATGACATCTGGGCATAGGTCTACTGATAGACCTTCCTCAAGCACCACCACCACTGCACCCACCCCTAAGAATTCTGATTCCCCTCCTCATGTCACTACTGGGACCCCAACTTCTCCCACTGGCCTCACCCAAGGTAAGGAGCTCATGGGACCCAAGCCCAACACTGGAGTATTCGGATGCTTCAAGTGCATGTAGCCTGGGCACAAATCTTCTGAGTGCCCACGACGCCACTTCGTCGCAATTACTAATTCCTCTGATGGGCGTGAGCTGGAATATGGAGTCTTCCTTAATGACTCCAAACCTGAGCCCGAGCCCGAGTCTGATAAAGTTATTCAGGTTGAGGGAGAATAAGCTGAGCACTTAGTTTGTGTCTTTCGATATAGTTTGATTTCCCCTAGTGAGACCACTAAGCGTGATTTTCAGAGACGCACGATTTTTCACACTACTGCGTGCATCCAGGGACATTTTTGTTTCATCATTATTGACAGTGGTAGCATGGAAAATTTCATTTCCCAACGTATGGTTGAGAAACTAGGACTCGCGACGCACCCCTTGGAGTAACCATACCACTTATCTGGAGTTAATAGTCACATGACTATACCCATTACTCATCGTTGTCTCGTAGAGTTCTCTATCAGGAATATGTATCAAAATTATTTCCTATGTGATGTCGCCCCCATCGATGTCTGTCATATCTTGTTAGGTAGAGCATGACAATACGATAGGCACGTCGTGCATGATGGTGTGAGAAACTCATATTCCTTTGATCACCGTGGGCGCAAAATTGTTCTTATTCTCCAGGAGAATAGTCTTGTACCTAAGGCTCCTGGGAGGACCTCGTCACCATCTCCTTCACCTTCCTTAGTTACCATTACGCCACTTCTAATTAGTGCCACTCTTTTGCCTGGACCCTCTCCCCAGGAAGACACACTTGATTCTAGTGAGACATTCGACTTGGATGTTGCTCACACTTTTGGTGATCCCACTTTTGATCAACCTTATATCGATTTTGTCTTTGGTGAACACACTTTTGGCTCACCTCACTTTGTTACGATTTTGCGTGAGATTGATTTCAAACTTTCTAGGCTAAATCGTCGTAAGAGAATTGATTTAGTCCCTAGACTTTTCTTTTCTGCTAGGGACACCCGTTTTAAATGATTTCTCTGGTTGGTTTTAAATGGTAAATTTGAGAACGGCTTTAAAATTTGTCGTGCTAGTTAGATTATCGCGAGTGTTGTCATTGCGATGATTGGTCTGGGTTTTGCAGACGCACGAAGATGTCTAGCAGGAGCACATATGTTGTCCTATGATTTAATGATTACAAAAGTCGAACTTGCTTCTTGCCTGTTTTGTTTCTCACCTTATTCGTTCATTTTACCATCTTCCCCACTTTATGATGCTCTCCTATTTGCTGCTCTGAATTTTACTGGTCATTTACACTTTTTCATTATATTATGCCTAACAGATTGCGAGCAGCTTTGGAAAAGTACAACTTCATGGCTAATTTCATCACCGAGAGTTGTCTTTTTCCATTGGAGTTTTGATTCCTGTGTCTCTCAGGAGAGAGGATATATCATCAGTTGATGTGCAGCAATGACAAGACTTTCTTTTGTTCCACTTTCTACGGCATTATGGCAACGACAACGTTCTCTCGTAGTTAGACGTCTGGATGTTTCAGTGATGGGATTTGTCATATTCTCGACGGGGTTTGCGTCTTTATTTTATTTACAATATTTTAATTTATGTCGCGCACGTCTTCACGCATTATAGTTTTTGTCTATGTTGTATCGCGTACGTCGTGCACTTTTTGTTTGCATTATTGGTGTGACCGGCCAATAAGACCCTAAATAGAAAGGTCCGTCAAATTAGGAGTACCGGTGAATTAGGCAAGCACGTGAGATTTCATACAAATTAAGCTATTAATTATTCATTACTTTCAACATTAGTATTTGTGGTTATGGGAAATTTCTAAGGCCATTTAGTTTGAATTCCAAGAGATAGTAGTAACATCTTTATCTCCATTTATTCACAATCAATTTGGAATCAGACTATTAGTTGGAAAATTACATCTCTAGACAGGATAAGTTTTTGAGTCATTGGATTTAGTAGTCTGTATGTAAGACCCCCCCCCCCCCCGAAACACAAAACACGGCTCGAGGGAAGTCTTATGGCCAGAACAGCCGCCTTGCGGTAGCACTAGCACTCGGGCCAGCCTGTACTACAAGACGCCTATTCTGTCGGCCTTTACAGATATCAATCATGCCAACCCAACCAGAATAAAAATCAGAAGTCAAATCTACACAAAGCATATAATAGTCCAAAAGTACATTAAATAAAGAAGCTACATCAAGCTTCTATACTATCAGAGTACGAGTAAACTGGCCCAAAGGGGCTACAATAAAAGTCTCTCAAAGACTCACATCAGTCACCGACGGTAACGACGGTACCGTCCCCTCAAGCCCTGCCATCCGAGCCTGGCTGTCCTGCTGCATAACCTGTTGCTGCTCTGTTTGTGGGGTTTCCTCTTAAAAAGGAAGACATAGCATCCGTTAGTTATAAAGACTAAGTGTCTATCACATCCGCTCCCCCGACGACTCCTCGACACCGGGCGGAGAAAGGAACAGGGTACAATATATGTATATAAGAAATAGTACAAACAGGTGGAATGAAGTGATTTGTAAACAATATATATATAGCAACATAGTAAATGAGCAAACACATTGCCCTAACAGTTCTAACATCTCAGCAGAAAGTAAAAGTATAAAGCTACAACAGAAAGTAACTCAACTTATATGAATGCCCATACCGACATATAAGTTGAGGTTCGGCTTAACAGTAAACTAACTCATCGTATAAGAACGCCCATACAAACTTATACGATGAAGATCTTGTGTATGCGATGTAATGTAATGCCATGAATGTTATGCAATGACTCACCCATGATTACGCACAAGCAACTGCAGTGTCAACACAGACTCTTAGTTCCCACTTTTTGATTAGGTAGCTAACCTCTCAGACGTCATCCGTCGTGGCCAGACGATGACAGTAGAGATGGCATATCCACTACTAGGCTGGTCTCCACACTACCTGGCCTAGGCCTCCGTATGCCTCAACGCTAAGAACACAACAGCGGAGCTCACACGCGTACTACGGCTCAGCGGGAGTCTCGGGTAGATGTGCACCGAGAACCAAGCCCCAAACTGGCCTAAGATGTGACCCAAAAGGAGCCTCAGAAATGAGCATGAGGACCAAGCCCAACCGTTCACCTGACACAGAAGGAGCCCCGGGAATGAGCAGCGAGTACCAAACCCAACCACCCAAGGTCTAACCGTCAACTCCCGTCAGTGTGACGATTAGCGAGCCCGTAGACCTACCATACTATCCTTAACCCAGGATTACGACACCACGTGTTGACTCACACCGCATGCCAATTTCACATTTCGAGCTCAACAGCTCACAAGGGCTCCCCACCGAGCACCTTACCAATACAATCGATCAAGTGTGACAAACACTCACGCACCATCAACCCTTCCACATATTCATGCACTAACCTTATTCAATCCTCTTACACACAATATTCATCACCTTGCTAGTATTTAGCTCATCTTACCGATTCACGTATCTAGTTTGTTTATATAATCCAACTCGCCTACCCACTAGTTCACCTAGGGGTCTATCAACCAAACCATCTCAAACTAGTATGTTTCAGTTCCTCATTTGATTACAAAGGATCAGTCCAACTACTCACAACAAACTTCACACTAATTATCCACAATCTCTCTAATAGTTCTAAATTAGGTTTACATAACCAAAAGAACCAAGCATGCAGGAATAGTATAAAGTACAGAACTTCAACCGGGGATTCCTAATGCTACAGGAATCCGGTGAAAACGTTTTACCCCTCGTTGGAAAAGTATTTCCGAGGGTTATGACTTTTGTGTTTAGTCAGAAGCCCAGATTTGGCTTTATCACACTTGAAATCGGCTTCTAAGACTCCTATGTTCAGATTACAGTTTCTGCACGTTTACTTTATCAGCCATCAATTTCGATCAGGCTTTCCCATGGCTATAGAGCTCGCCTGAAGACGTGTAACCACTCGTTGGAAAGATATTTCCATGGGCTACGAATTTCGTGTTTAATCAAAAGCCCAAATCTGGCCGTTTCTATCTGAAAATGGCCACGAAGATCGCAACGCGCAGAAAGCAGATTTCTGCGCGCATCTTAAGGCGGAACGAACGACATCGGTCCATCTTCCTCCTCTAACCAATCTTCCCAAGTCACAACCAGAAATTCCACCACCCTTATTCACCCTCATAAGGACATTTCTCTTCACGAGACCATCCCCCATCATCACATTGAAGGAAGGAGAGGTTGAAGATCATTAAACCCTAGAACACAAGTCCTAGCATGACCCCTTCTTAGAAATCATCATCTCACACATTGAGACTCTTTTGAGTCGATATCTCGCCTAGGAATAACTAGAGATCTAGCACTAAGGGAGAGGGGAGGAAGCTCACCTCGATTCCGGCGTTTCCACCATTTCCAGCCATGGATCTCGTCACCCTTCGCGGCGGCATCTTCTTTTCCTCGGCGGCGTCGATTCTCCACAGGAAGAAAGTTGCTCCAGCACCAGTCTCTCCATAGAAAAGGCTTTGGAAGAGAATGAAAAATGACCAAGTTTCAAAAATCCTATATATATAGGACCAACACGGGTAGGGACACGCCCGTGTCCCTACCCGTGTCCTGCTCGGGTGAATTGGCGTCGACGGTTACATTGTCATTTGGGCACCAACACGAGTAGGGACACTGTTGGGTACATTGGAAAATGTGTACCTAATTTGAAGAAGCCCAACTTAGCTCAATGATATACATCAAGGTGTATTTGATGTTGTTTTGAGTTGACATGTGCAGGTGAAGAAGTATTAAAGAATGCAGAAAAATATTGTAAGTCCACATATCGACACCTGAAGAAATTATGTCGATACTTCAGAATATTTGTGTCGACACTTCAGAAAATCAGTGTCGACACAAATAAAGATGGTCGACCACATTTATGTCGACACTGGGAAGCAGTGTCGACACATAAAGGAAATCGTCGACCTCAGCACTGGGAAGCAGTGTCGACACAGAAGAAGATAGTCGACCAGAGAAAGATTGTCGACTAGTGGAAGATAGTCGACTAGTGAAAGATAGTCGACCAGAGAAAGATTGTCGACTAGTGGAAGATAGTCGACTAGTGAAAGATAGTCGACCAGAGAAAGATTGTCGACACAGAAGAAGATAGTCGACCTCTACTGTCTCGACACTGGGTGGATGTGTCGACACCTTGAGATTGAGTCGACACATATTGGCAGAAGTCGACTATGCTTGTGTCGACACCAGAAGATTGAGTCGATACATTTTGGCAGAATTGAAGATTGATGTGTCGACACCTGAAGGCTGAGTCGACACATACTGAGTTCTGAATCTTCAACAACTGTGTCGACACACAGGACTTGTGTCGACATACTGCAGAGTCTAGACCAAGTTATTTTCTGAAGAAGCTGTGTCGACTTAAAGGCAACTTAGTCGACATCATCAAAGACTGTGTCGACACCAAAGTCACTTGTGTCGACACAGATAGACAGATTGGTCTCGACACTTTCTAACAGACTGTCTCGACATTTTGCTGTCCAAGGCTAAGGTACAGGAACTGTTTGAAGACTTGACAGCTGTGAGTTGCCACCATTTAACTGAAGCTGTCAGACCTGTCAGAAATCAGTTAGAAACCGGATCAGCCGGTTACCATGAAGAAAGTCTATAAATAGACATATTCAGAAGGAAATAAATAGTTAGTTAGAAAAAAGAAAGATAACAGGAGAAGATCTAAGAAGAAGAAACAAAAAGGATTACGATCCTATTGAAGTTTCAATTCAAGAAAGTGCTAAGCTCAAAAGAAGATCTTCATCAGAAAATCTAAGAAGAAGTCTGAAGTATCAGAAAAGGTGTGGATAGAGAGGGATCCAGTCATCTTGAAGAAGAAGAAGGAAGCCATCTGTGGTTTCTCAAGAAGCTGTTTGGAAATCAACTCAGCTAAGTTCAGATTCAAGAAGCTTTGAAGAAAGCTCAGATTCAGTTGATTTCATCAGCTGATCAAGAAGTGTCTTGTCCTCTTCTCTCTCAACAAAGGCAAGACATTAAAATATCTTTTCTAAATTTCTATAGGATCTGTTTACACAGATCTGAGTTGTAAGCCTGTGTTATAAAGGCTGAGTGTAGGAGAGGTGATCTCTGAGTGGTAGGGCTATTTGCCTGAGTGTAGGAGAAGGTTATTCTCTGAGTGGTAGGCCTTGAGGCAAGGCTGAGGTAGGGCTGTAGAGCCTGAGTTGTAGGAACCTATCCAGGTTCTGAGCTATAGGATCTGAGGATCTGAGAATAGTGGAAGTTTGGCCGAATCTAGCATATTGCTAGATAGGTGAAGGGGGAAAGTGGATGTACCCAGACCTTGGGGAACCACTATAAAACATTGTGCAATCTGTGATGCTTAGTTGTCTGTGAATGCTGTGCTAGATGTTTTAATTTGTAATTGAATTCTGCCTAGAATTATAAACAAGAAATTAGAACCTATTCACCCCCCTCTAGGTGTTTAGGTTGTCTTGAAAGTAAAACTATCAAGTGGTATCAGAGGGAGGTTCCTCAAAAAGGATTTAACCGTCTGAGGTAGATCTGAAAGGCAGAATTAAGATTCAAAAAGATGGGTTCTGGTGAGAATCATAAGGAGCTAGGGTCTATGAAATTACCCATATGCAAGAAAGAAATTTTTGGAATTTGGAAAGAAAGAGTCAGATTGTTTATGGAGGCATCTGACCCAAGGATTTACATCACAGTACAGGAAGGCCCCTTCATACCAATGAAGGTATCAGTTCTTGATGCAAATATCCAAACTCCAAAGAGTTATTCAGAAATGACCAAGGATGAAATCATCTTGGCAACCATGGATAAAAGAGCTCAGAACATTATTGTTAGTGCCATAGATGATTCAACATTTCAGAATCTGATTCACTGCAAGACCTCCAAAGAGATGTGGGACACATTGATTGTCTACATGGAGGGATCTGAAGAAGTAAGGCAGGACAGGAAATCTATGCTCAATCAGGAGTATGAAAGTTTTAGACAAGGAAAATCTGATAGCATCACTGAGTGCTACAAGAAATTCTATAGAATTATGAATGAGCTTATGTCCTATGGAAGAGTCTTCAGTACTTATGAACTGAATGACAAATTCTTGAGATCCTTAACAAAGGATTAGGACACAAAGATCTGTGCCATAAGAGAAGTGGCTAAATTGGCAGAGATATCTCCTCCCACCTTGTTTGGAAAGTTGCTATCCTATGAAATGCAACTTGTGGTGAGGAAGGAGGAGAAAAAGAATTCAAGAGGAGAGCATAGAGAAAAGACTATGGCATTCAATGCAGAAGCCACTAGAAAGAATAGGAGGAAATCACCATCTCCTCCTAAGGAAGTTGTAGAAGATAGTTCTGAAAATTCAGATAAGGGTTCAGAAAGCTGTGATTCAGATACAGACTTTGCTGCATTCACAAGGCAATTCCAGAGGTTCTTGAAAAAGAAGCAATGGAAGTCTAGGCCTTCCACATCACAGCAAGTTGATGACTATTATCAGAAGAAAAGGTCATCAAGGAAAGAGAAGAGCAGATTAAAGCCCAGCAAAGCCACTACTTCAAAGATTGTCTGCTATTGTTGCAATAGGCCTGGACATGTAGTGGCTGACTGTCCTGATAAGAGAAAGGAGTCTTCAGACAAGAAGAAGACTCATCACAAAGGCAAGAAGGAGAAATCCTTTGTTGTAAAAAAAGATAGGAGTCTAACAGACCAGTCAACTTCAGAGTCAGAATCTGAAGCTGAAGCATATATTGGACTATATGCTGCATCTGAAGAAGAGGAGTTTCTGCAGTTGCTAGACTCCATCAATGAACAAAAGGATCATCAGTGTATGGGGCTAATGGCAGGATCAGAAGAGGACATATGCCAGAATCAGTCTGGTCCTAATAAGGTACAATGTCCTTCTATTACATCTGTTTGTTGTACAAGTGAAGAATCAGCTACATCTGCATCAAGTGATATAGATGCATCTGAATCTGAAGGAGATGTCTATCAATTGATAGACAAGTATGGGGACTTGTTGCAGGCCCTTAAGAAAAGCAAGAACCTGGTTAAATCTCAGGCTCAGGAAATTGCTGAACTAAGGGTTGCTACAACTGAGTTAGAGAAAGTTATTGATCAAAAATTAAATGAAATTGCCAAGCTGAAGAATATAACTATTATTCAGATGGGCACAATTAATTATAATAATGATCAAGTGAAGAGTCTGGAGGCCAGACTTAGAATTGAAAGGGATTTAGTGGCTAGTTACTCTAAGCCAAAATCTGTCTTACCCTTGATAGATGAATTTGTCACTCAAAAGGGTAAGGCTAGATTAGGATTTAAAGGTAACTCCAGGGCTGGCAGATTCAAGAGAAAAGGCAAAGCTCCTGTTCAGCCACTAAATCTTTCAGTCCCCATAAAGTTTAGTAAGGTGAAAGTGTCTTCTAACAAATATGATCATGAAGATATTCAAGGTCATATTAAGACTAATGTTCTGAAGAACAAGGGTGTAAATGCAAGCAGGCCTACCTATGGTCATAAACCCAATGGTTTTAAGAAATCAGTAGGTGAAGTTGCTATAGCACCAGCAATGAACAAAAATTCTTCTGACAAGGATGTATCTAGATCTAGATACAATAAGTTTGAATGTTGGTGCTGTGGCAAGAGAGGCCATTTTGCACTAGACTGTTGGTATAACCCAAGTGTTATAAAGAACAATAGTCTACCTGTTAGAAGAGGTTATGGTAGCTTTATTAATGCTAACCTGAACCAAGGACCCAAGACTTACTTGGGTTCTAAGGGTAAGTAATTCTGTGTTGCAGGTGAATCCAAGTAACCATGCCCCTATATGGTACTTGGATAGTGGTTGTTCCAGGCACATGACTGGAACAAAGGGGCTGCTGAAGGAGTATTCATCTGTCAAAGATGGAGCTAAAGTGATCTTTGGTGGATCTGAAAAAGGAGTCATCAAAGGGTTTGGTAACATTTCTTCTAACCTAATTACTATCACTCAAGTGGCTTATGTAAAAGGTTTGAAACATAATCTAATAAGCATAAGCCAGCTAAGTGATTTAGGATATGACATTTCATTTGTTAAAGATGGATGTCATATCAAGAGGTCAAGTGATCAAAAGATCATACTGACTGGGTATAGGAAGAGAAATGTATATTGTCTTAATTTTAAATGTGAGAATAAGGCTTCTCCCATCTGTCTTGTAGCTGATGACAATGCTTCTCATTGTGTTAAGTGGCACATGAGATTGGCTCATCTAAACTACAAGACAATTGGTCAACTTTTTAGCAAAGAGTTAGTGAGGAATGGACCTCAAGTTAAGTGTATAAAGGAAGGGATATGCTCAGCTTGTCAAAAGGGCAAGCAGAAAAAATCCTCCTTTCAAAGCCTTGAAAACAAGGATTCTATGAGGTGCTTATACCTCTTGCATATGGATCTTTTTGGTCCTATGCCAGTTCACAGTCTGGGTAGGAAAGTCTACACTTTTGTGGTTGTAGATGACTATTCAAGATTTACATGGGTGTTCTTTCTGAGACAAAAATCTGAAACCCCAAGTGTATTACTTAATTTTGTAAAGCAAATTCAGAATGAACTGAATAGTACAGTGGTCAAAATCAGAAGTGACCATGGTACTGAGTTTCAATCTGAAAGCATAACAAACTTGTGTAAAGACTTTGGGATTTTCCAAGAGTTCTCCTCTCCCTAGAACACCTCAGCAAAATGGAATTGCTGAAAGAAAGAATAGAACATTAATTGAAGCAGGTAGAACTCTGATGAGTGACACCTCTCTCCCAGAATATTTTTGGGCTGAGGCAGTTAACACTGCTTGTCATGTAATCAATAGGGCTACTATCACCAAAAGCCACAAAATGACTCCCTATGAGATTGTGAAAGGCAGAAAACCAAATCTATCTTACTTTAGGATCTTTGGTTGCAAGTGTTATATACTTAACAATGGCAAGTCATATTTGACTAAGTTTGCTGCCAAATCCCAGGATAAGATATTTGTTGGTTACATCACTAATAGTAAGGCCTATAGAGTCTTCAACTTGACTACTCAAGTTGTTGAAGAATCTGTGCATGTTGTGTTTGATGAAACAAGATTAATCAACTGTGAGTTGTCTTGTAGACCAAATGACTCAACAGGTATAAGCAAAAGTATGGACAAGCTCTCCATTACTGAAGAATCAAAGGAAGATGGGGCATTGGAAATTGAAGGCTTCTGTCTAGGGGGAGAACAAGACACTATAGAAGCTGATGAAAACCAAGAGATTCAGCTAAATGAAGGAGCTGGAGATGTTCAATCAGAAGGGAATCTTCCTCCAGCTACAAGACATTTGAGAGATCATCCAGCTGATCAGATAATAGGTGATCCAAGACAGGGGGTGCAAACTAGAAGCAAAAATCAAAACACAGTTCTACATTCAAGTTTCCTGTCACAAATGGAGCCTAAGAAGTTTGAAGAAGCTATCCAAGAACAGCACTGGATTGATGCTATGTAAGAGGAGCTGAATCAATTCAGAAGGTGCAATGTCTGGGAGCTTGTTCCTAAACCAAGAGGCCACAACATAATTGGCACAAAATGGATATATAGGAACAAGCTAGATGAAAGTGGAATAATAGTAAAGAATAAAGCAAGATTGGTTGCAAAAGGATACAGGCAGGAAGAAGGGATTGACTTTGATCAAACCTTTGCTCCAGTAGCAAGGCTGGAGGCAATCAGAATATTCCTTGCCTATGCAGCCTATCAAGACTTCAAAGTATACCAGATGGATGTGAAGTCAGCATTTCTGAATGGTGATCTTAAAGAAGAAGTATATGCAGAGCAGCCATCAGGTTTTGTAGATCCTCTTAAACCTGATTTTGTTTATAAGCTTAGGAAAGCTCTGTATGGGTTAAAGCAAGCCCCAAGGGCTTGGTATGAAACCCTGTCTACTTTCCTTATTGAGAATAAATTCTCAAGAGGAAAAATTGACAAAACTCTATTCCTTAGGGAATCCAAAGGCAAGATCATCTTAGTTCAGATCTATGTTGATGACATAATCTTTGGATCTACTGAAAACAATCTTTGTAAAAAGTTTGCCAAACTTATGCAAGGGAAGTTTGAGATGAGCAGTATTGGGGAACTGAAGTTCTTCTTGGGACTCCAAGTAAGACAGACTGATGATGGCTTGTCCATATCCCAGTCTAAGTTCACCAAAGAATTGATTAAGAAATATGGTATGGAGTCATCCTCCACCATGAGAACTCCTATGGGAACAAGTATGCCTATATGCAAAGATGATGCAGGTAAACCTGTTGATGAGACTTTGTATAGAGGAATAGTTGGCTCACTTCTATATCTCACTGCTAGTAGACCAGATATTATGTATGCTACATGTGTCTGTGCTAGGTACCAAGCCTGCCCTAAAGAATCTCATTATACTGCAGTCAAAAGGATTCTGAGATATCTTAAGGGCACACCTAATCTAGGTCTTTGGTACCCTAGGAATAGAGATTTTCAACTAACAGGCTATTCAGATGCAGATTTTGCAGGATGTAGAGAGGATAGGAAGAGTACTACAGGTACTTGTCAATTCCTGGGAGGAAGACTAATATCTTGGAGTAGTAAGAAGCAGACCAGTGTGGCAATTTCCACAGCTGAGTCTGAGTATGTTGCTGCTGGAAGCTGCTGTGCACAGCTATTATGGATGCAGCATCAGCTTAAGGATTATGGTATTCAAGTAAGTAGAACACCTCTTTTGTGTGATTCTAAGAGTGCAATTTCTATTGCTAATAATCCTGTTTCTCATAGTAGAACTAAGCATATAGAAATAAAATACCATTTTCTTAGAGAACATGTAGAAAAAGAAGACATTTCATTGGAATTTGTGAAAATAGATTATCAAATAGCAGATGTGTTTACTAAGCCCCTAGATGAGACCAAATTCAATAAATTCAAAATTGAATTAGGTATGTTAACCATTGATTAGTGTAATCACAATATCATCAACAATGAAATTGAAGTGGTAACAAGACATTCAAGTGATATAAAGACACATTGAAGTAGTATCAAGTACTCTATAGTACTTATAAGTTGTGATGAACAAACAGAAATTGGCTAAGTAAGATGATGTCGACACATTCAGTAATATTGTGTCGACTCAGGGTAGTAATGTCGACAAGTCAGAGATATTGTGTCGACACAGAAAATATGTGTCGACACTTAAGAATCTTATTGTCGACTTATCCAGGAATGTAGTGTCGACTTCACCAGGATAGTGGTGTCGACACTTACAGATTTTGTGTCGACACTTATACTAAGAGTCGACACAGAATTTCTGATGTTCTTCTATATATCTCTGGTGTCGACATAACTGCAAATTGGTGTCGACACATAATAGACGGACTTGATGTCGAGTCAATAGAAGCTTGTGTCGACACATTCCATCTGTGTCGACACTTATAGTCTGTTTTTGGCATTTTTTGATCTTCTTTAAACAGAAGGTATAAATAGGTCAAAAACTCATTCTGTCGACACGCTTACAAGGTTTTCGAAACCCTGTGTCGACATTCTCCCTCTCTCTCTCTTTCTCTCATCTTTCAAGCTTTCTCGACTGATCAATGGCGCCAAAGATTGAAGATAATGTGAATGAAGGATATGAGTTGGTGCGCCAGGCCTTTGCTACTGCCCCTCCAGATGTTCTCGGGGTTATCTCTCTCCTCTCCGACTCAGGATTAGAATTTCTGGTCTCCGAACCATCTAAGATATGGAAAAAGGAGGTGCATGAGTTCTATACTTCTGCATCTGTAGTTTCTGAAAGTCATGAGATAAAATCAACAGTTCATGGGTCACCAGTGGAAATTACACCAAGTAAGTTAAGAACAATTCTACACTTACCTATAATTGAGAATGAAGAGGATGTCCCTGCTTCTAAATCAAGGGAGGCTCTTCAATGGTGTGGACTGGATTCCACCATGAAAATTGGAGCTGCTTTCAATCGTAAAGGAATGAATCAACAGGGCAAGTTTCTGTCTGAGGTGGTTGGAAAATTTATTCTGTGCAAGCCAGGTGGACATGATAGGATTTCCGCCTATATGTTCAGCCTAATGACCAGGATTGTGTTTACAATTCCAACGGATTGGTCAACTGTACTCTTTGAAAAGATTAAGGAAGGAATCAAGAAGCCAAATCTGGCTAGAATAATGAGTATATACCTAAGTAAGGAGATTCCTGATATTCTGCAACAACAATCTGGAACAAAAATTAATCACATGAGAATGATGGACATGAGATTGTTCTCCAGATGGGATAGGGTGCTGACCAAAGAGATGCCTGAAGTGGAAAGGCAGGATTCACCTGAGAAATCCCCAGGTCATGCTACCAGTACTGAGCACCCACAAGAAGAACAAGTAAGACAAGAGGTTGAAGATCAGCCTGCTTCTACACAAGTTCAGGATGCCTCAATACCTGCAATTCAAGAAGAAGATGTAAGAATACCAGCTCAGCAAGTTTATTCACCTACACAGACTGTATCTACTCATGACCAGGTACAGGTGCAGGGGGAGCTGGTATATTTTCCTACAAAAGACATCTCTAATATTTCTATTTCTGCACAGGTCCAGGGAAAGCAAGTGTCCTCACCTGCCCAAGACATCACCAATACTGAACAAGTACAGGGGGAGAGACTGTCTGAGCAAGTGCAAGAGGATGCTCCAATTAATATATCTCAAAATTTGAATACTGCAGATGTTTCCGCCCAGAAGGAATATACTCTAGAAGAGTTATTTCCAAATGATGAAATTATTACTGATAGCATGGAAGTGGAGCAAGAAATTGAGGGGGAGCCTGTGCATGTGGAGACTGTACAACATGGCACTGAAGCAGCTGTTCCTCCTCCTCCTTCCAAAGAAAAAGTTCAAATTGATAGTACTTCTGATTCTGAGAATGAAGAAGCCAGGGTGGCTAAGAAGAGAAAACTTCTGGTCTTCCAGAGAAGGAGCAAGAGCTATAAGCAGGCTTTACAGTCTACAACACATCACACTCCTTCTGACTTTGATTATAACAAGTTTTTGGTCGATTTATAAGTGAAATTGGATGAACACAGAGTGGCTATTGAAAAATATGTTGATGAGAACAACAAGTCCCTGCAATTTGACTTAGCTCAAGATATAAAATCTATCAGGTTTGAGGTCAATATGCATAAAAAGGAGATGACAGATTGCTTCCATAAGGGAGGTAATGCTGTGGTATATTTGGCACAACAACAGCAGTCTATCATCCCTAAGGTGGATGATATTGCTTTAAAGCAAAGCTATGTCTTGGAAAATCAGATAAAAATGAATGAGAATTTAACTGAATCTCATCATGAGATCATTAATGAATTGAAAAAGATTGTTCCAGGCCTGCCTGCAGCTAGAGCAAAGGAAATGGAAGAATTTGATAAGAACTTTCAAGCTGCTATTGATTCTGTTAAAACTGCTATCACTACCTCTCAAAAGGAAATATCTGACAAGCTTCTAAAGTTAAAACCATTTTTTAAAGAGGGTGTGAATTATCTGGATGGCCAAATCAGATTTCAGAAGGAAGATCTCAGAGATCATGTTACTAGAGAAGCCATAAAGGGGGAGAGGATGTTAGTTCATGCAGGCTCAGAGCACACCACATGGGTGACCAATAGTATTCGAGCCACATTGGGATATCCACCATTGTGTGATGATGCTATGGTGGCTGAGTCAGGAATACAAACAAGTCTACTTGAAGGCAATCAACCTGAGGTTGCCCAAGTCATTTACCCTCCTCCAGATTATGATATGATTGATCAGCAAGTTCAAGGAATGTATAGTCCTCCAAAGGAGGTTACTAATGTTGTTATTGGGAAGGTTGATAAGCCTGAGGCTACTTTGAAAGACCAGCAAGATGCTCTACTATCTAAGAAAAGATTTAGAGTGCAGGCTGAACTTAAGCCAGACTTTGAGCAGTGGAGTCCTAATTCCAGAAATATTATACTCACTGCATGGAAGGCTGTCAAAGACCAAGTGCAGGAAAGAGGCAAGTGGTACAATGAGATGGAATGGCAGAAGTATGAAGCCAGGCAAGAGGCCATAGTACAGTTTAGAAGAAAAGCCAAGATGGGTAGGCTGCCTCCAGATGCTCAGGAGCCAAACAAGTACTTCCCAAAGCCCTTTCATTATTTTGAAAGGCAAAGGCTCAAGGAAGAAGCAAAGAAGAAGGCTGATCTAAAAGGCAAGAAGCCAGCTGAAGATTCTGAAGCTCCTGTGAAGGCTCAAGTTCTATCTGGCAAAGGGATTATCATAAAAGAGCCTGATCAGTCTTAATTCTTAGTTCTTTCAAAGTATTTTGTAATGTTTTGATTAAATCATTAGAGGTAAATCTCTGTATTCAAACATTATCAAGTTATAAACAAAATGTTGTTTGGTATCATATAATGTTCATTCTGTGATGGATTGTTGTTATGTTTTGTTTATATTAAGTATTTCTGTTATGTCATATATCATCAGTATATACTTTTTATAAATGGTGTATATCATTGGTTATAGGGTTATGACTTCTCCAAATAGGGGGAGAATGTTGGGTACATTGGAAAATGTGTACCTGATTTGAAGAAGCCCAACTTAGCTCAATGATATACATCAAGGTGTATTTGATGTTGTTTTGAGTTGACATGTGCAGGTGAAGAAGTATTAAAGAATGCAGAAAAATATTCTAAGTCCACATATCGACACCTGAAGAAATTGTGTCGACACTTCAGAATATTTGTGTCGACACTTCAGAAAATCAGTGTCGACACAGAGAAAGATGGTCGACCACATTTATGTCGACACTGGGAAGCAGTGTCGACACATAAAGGAAATCGTCGACCTCAGCACTGGGAAGCAGTGTCGACACAGAAGAAGATAGTCGACCAGAGAAAGATTGTCGACTAGTGGAAGATAGTATACTAGTGAAAGATAGTCGCCCAGAGAAAGATTGTCGACTAGTGGAAGATAGTCGACTAGTGAAAGATAGTCGACCAGAGAAAGATTGTCGACACAGAAGAAGATAGTCGACCTCTACTGTCTCGACACTGGGTGGATGTGTCGACACCTTGAGATTGAGTCGACACATATTGGCAGAAGTCGACTATGCTTGTGTCGACACCAGAAGACTGAGTCGACACATTTTGGCAGAATTGAAGATTGATGTGTCGACACCTGAAGGCTGAGTCGACACATACTGAGTTCTGAATCTTCAACAACTGTGTTGACACACAGGACTTGTGTCGACACACTACAGAGTCTAGAACAAGTTATTTTCTGAAGAAGCTGTGTCGACTTAAAGGCAACTTAGTCGACATCATCAAAGACTGTGTCGACACCAAAGTCACTTGTGTCGACACAGATAGACAGATTGGTCTCGACACTTTCTAACAGACTGTCTCGACATTTTGCTATCCAAGGCTAAGGTACAGGAACTGTTTGAAGACTTGACAGCTGTGAGTTGCCACCGTTTAACTGAAGCTATTAGACCTGTCAGAAATCAGTTAGAAACCGGATCAGCCGGTTACCATGAAGAAAGTCTATAAATAGACATATTCAGAAGGAAATAAATAGTTAGTTAGAAAAAAGAAAGATAACAGGAGAAGATCTAAGAAGAAGAAACAAAAAGGATTACGATCCTATTGATGTTTCAATTCAAGAAAGTGCTAAGCTCAAAAGAAGATCTTCATCAGAAAATATAAGAAGAAGTCTGAAGTATCAGAAAAGGTGTGGATAGAGAGGGATCCAGTCATCTTGAAGAAGAAGAAGGAAGCCATCTGTGGTTTCTCAAGAAGCTGTTTGGAAATCAACTCAGCTAAGTTCAGATTCAAGAAGCTTTGAAGAAAGCTCAGATTCAGTTGATTTCATCAGCTGATCAAGAAGTGTCTTGTCCTCTTCTCTCTCAACAAAGGCAAGACATTAAAATATCTTTTCTAAATTTCTGTAGGATCTGTTTACACAGATCTGAGTTGTAAGCCTGTGTTATAAAGGCTGAGTGTAGGAGAGGTGATCTCTGAGTGGTAGGGCTATTTTCCTGAGTGTAGGAGAAGGTTATTCTCTGAGTGGTAGGCCTTGAGGCAAGGCTGAGGTAGGGCTGTAGAGCCTGAGTTGTAGGAAACTATCCAGGTTCTGAGTTGTAGGATCTGAGGATTTGAGAATAGTGGAAGTTTGGCCGAATCTAGCATATTGCTAGATAGGTGAAGGGGGAAAGTGGATGTACCCAGACCTTGAGGAACCACTATAAAACATTGTGTAATCTGTGATGCTTAGTTGTCTGTGAATGCTGTGCTAGATGTTTTAATTTGTAATTGAATTCTGCCTATAATTATAAACAAGAAATTAGAACCTATTCACCCCCCCCTCTAGGTGTTTAGGTTGTCTTGAAAGTAAAACTATCAGACACGCCCGTGTCCACTACCCGTGTCATACGACACGGTCGTGTTCATGCCTATGTCCCTACCCATGTCCTGCTCGGGAGATACAGCCGGCTTCCTGGAGATATGGACACGGGTAGGGACACGGTCGTGTCTCTACCTGTGTCCTGCTTGGGAAACTCAATCGACAATGGTAGTTATACACACGGGTAAGGGACACGCCCGTGCCTCTACCCGTGTCCTCATACACACGGGTAGGGACACGCCCGTGTCACTACCCGTGTCCTTCTCTGGAAACTCCACGAATTTCCACCCCAGGCACCAGAGCACCACACGGGTAGGGACACGCCCGTGTCACTACACGTGTCCTTTTTTGGACTAACTTCTCTTCCCTTGCACAAGTATAAGCCTAGCTGCCAGCACTCCCTGAGCCCAAATAATTTCTCTTGACTCAAAAGCACGTACGAGGGGCCTAGCGCGAATTAGGTTGTTACAAATCCTATAAACAAAATAAAAGATTTCGTCCCCAAAATCAGGCTAAGGATATGGGGAGAGGAAAGCGTGAAGAATAAATTAAAACATGCTTTCAAATTTTACCTAAAGGAAACAACTCCGGGTAGCTCTTTTGCTTTAAGTCCACCGGCTCCCAGGTATACTCCTCCTTCCCATGATTAGACCACAACACCTTCACCAAAGGAACACTCCTGCGGTGCAAAATACTTGTCTCATTGTCTACTATCCGCACCGGCTCTAGTCGTACAGATCTATCGGTTGCTACTGCTCCATCAATGGTGGGAATATGTTGATCGGGCCGCAACAGCGCCTTCCGGAGAGATGACACATGGAATACGTCATAAAGATTCTTCAGCTCTGGTGGTAACTCCAACCGATAGGCCAAATGGCCAATCTTTTCCAATATAGTGTAAGGCCCAACATACCTTGGGCTGAGCTTCTTCATACCACGTACTCGTGACACTCCATGCATCGGCCGGATCTTCAGGAACACTTTGTCACCCACTTGAAATTCTACCACCCGGTGCTTTGCATTATAGTATTTAGCCAACCGAATTTGAGCCTCAAGCATGCGGTCCCGTATTATCCTAACTAGTGCATCAGTGTCATCGATGTATTCAATACCCAAAACCTTTGGGTCTTCATCTTGTACCCATGACAAGGGCGTTCAACACCTTCTTCCATAAACAGCTTCATGGGGTGTCATTCCGATACTGTCCTGGTGACTGTTGTTATATGAAAATTCCACCAGGGGTAAGAGCCTTTCCCACGGCTCTCCTCTATCCAATACACATAGTCTCAATAGGTCCTCCAATGTTCTGATGGTCCTCTCAGACTGCCCGTCCGTCTGAGGATGAAATGTTGTGCTAAAGGTAAGACGTGAACCCAAATACGCCTGTACCGCCTTCCATTCTTTAGAGGTAAACCGACTATCCCGATCAGAAACAATTTTCTTTGGCACACCATGATACTGTACGAATTGCTCCACAAAGAGGCGTACCAAAACATCCACATGAGCTTCTTTCTTCATAGGAATAAACTGGGCTACCTTCGTCAGGCGGTCAACGATCACCCATAGTGAATCATTCCCTGAGCGTGAGCGGGGCAATCCATGGACGAAGTCCATGGAGACATCCTCGAACTTCCAGTCAGGGATGGGCAATGACTGTAATAACCCACCGAGTCTCCTGCATTCTGTCTTCACCCTTTGACAGGCCTCGCAGTGCGTAACAAAATATCGGACATCCCTCTTCATTCCCGACCAACACATGGTTTTTCGCAGGTCGGCGTACATCTTGGAAATCCTAGGATGCACAAAATACTGGGTGCAGTGTGCCTCTCTCAGGATATCTTCCCGAATTTTACCGCCCTCGGGAATGTAAAGCCGGCCACGGAGATAAACGAGGCCGTCTTTTAGAGAATACTCATCAGTTGTCCCATCTTCTATTGACTTGATTATCGGGGCCAGAGCCGCATCCTTTCCTTGCTCCGCCCGGATTCGGTCTCGAATATCGCAGACTATTCACATCGCGGTTAGTACTCTGTATACCCTTCTGATTGGTATTTGTATACACCGGTGATCTCCATCTCTTCGATCATCCGGGCTAACTCCATTCTCATCAATCGGGACTCCGAGTTTGATTCCGGTAACTTTCTTCTCAAAGCATCAGCTACGGAGTTTGCTTTTCCGGGGTGATAGTTCAAAGTGAATTCATAATCGCACAAAAACTCTAGCCATCGCTGCTGTCTCAAATTCAATTCTTCTATGTATGCACATACTTAGATTCTTGTAGTATGAAAAGATTTCGCAGTGGACGCCGTATAGATAGTGTCACCAAATATTCAAGGCGAACACCACCGCTCCCAATTCTAGATTATGTACTGGGTAATTGATTTCATGCTTCTTCAGTTGTCTTGAAGCATATATGAAAGTGTAAAGTTGTCAACCTAAATCACCTGAAGGGGTGTGAATAGGTGAGTCGTGCGTCTATTTGCGCAATAAAAATTTTAACGATCTTGCACAAGAATTCAAGCAATCACAGAAGATAAGAAGATTTATAGTGGTTCCCCAATCTTGGGTACGTCCACTTTACCTCACCGATCTAGCAAATCACTAGACTCGGCTGCTCCACTATCTCGGATTGAAAACAATCCCACGCCTCGGAACCAAGTTCCTACAAACTCGATCCAAATGGATCTACACTCAGAAGATAAAAACTTCCTACAAATCGGAGAGCAACGCTCCTACACTCGGAGAAAACCTCCTACAACAATAACAAAGAGATTTGGAAATACAAACACAGTAATTTCTCAGATCTGGAAAAATAAGTCTCTAGGTCTTCTTCTTGAACTTTGTGGCTCTTTCAGAAATGGTTGAACAAGACGTGTAGATCTGACCTGAGAATACTTTGACCTACTCAATCAAGGAGAGGATGAGGATCCCTTGAACAACTAGTCTTTCTTGATCGAAAACAGAAAACTCGATCTACTTGTAAGCGGCGGCGGCGGCTTCAGAATTTGTCCTTTTTTTAGAGAGACGACCGATCCAGAAGATTTCAAAGGTACGGACTACCGCTTCTTGTAAATGTTAGGGTTTGGTCTTAATGAAAATACTTTATATAGGATCACCCCTAACGGTTAGAAAAGACATTAATGACGATACATGGACTAATCACGTCAAGTCATTTGAAACTCCGGCCGATCTGGACTTAAACAATTTTCTGAAAAATTTGACCTGCATTTCTCGAGAAGTAACATTAGTTCTCGAGAACTAGTTTTATTTCTCGAGAACTATACTGTCTGGAACTAAAGTTAGTTTTCGAGACTTCAGGGCTAATACTTCTCAAGACCAATCTGGACTTCTTGAGAACCAAACTGACTTCTCGGGAACTATGAAGCTAAGCTTCTCGAGAACTATAAGGACTTCTTGAGAACTACTCTGGACTTCTCGAGAACTATAAGAACTTCTCGAGAACTACACTAGACTTCTCAAGAATTCGGACTTAGAAAAAATTCTTAAAGCTGTATGGACTTCTTGAGAACTAAAAGTTGGGACTTCTCGAGAACTTTGAAGCTAAGCTTCTCGAGAACTATAAGGACTTCTCGAGAACTACACTTCTGCTTCTCGAGAACTATAGAATGCTTCTCGAGAATATCTAACTCTACTTCTCGAGAACTAAGAGGCACTTCTCGAGAACTAAGAGGCACTTCTCGAGAAGTGGACTTAGAGAATTTTCTGAACTTAGAGAAAATTTCTCCTAGTCCTGTCTTCATCCCATACTCCAAGTATTTAAACATAAAGTGTATCCCAATTAAGATGCTACACATGAGTCAATACTTTGGATCACACAGTGAGGGATTACACTGTATGGTCCTGTGTTCCTGACCCACTGTAGACTGACATTGGTCTATACTTAGCACTGAGAATCTGCAAACACACGACTAGAACAAGGATATCAAATACAACTTAATTCATCTTAGTTCAAGGGTGACTTCAAGCAAATCTGGGTTATTGTGGATGTAATACCCAACAATCTCCCCCTATTTATAGAAGTCAGATCCCTCTACACTAAGGTGAATTATAGCAATAACAAAAGAACTGGAAATGAATAATTTAATCTAAGTGTAATAAGAGATTAATTGAACACACAATTAGGCAAAACTAGAAATTATATATATGTAATGTTTTAGATTTTTAATCAACAACCATTTCATCAAAATTCTCAAAAACATATCAACAAGAATTCATTATTTGCCCTGTTGTTGCCTTTCCTTCTTCTCCTGCTGTCTCCTTTGATAGCTGAAGGGCTTTAGATAGTACCTTGGAGGGTTTGGAGGAGCTTTAGGGTTATTCTTGCCATACTCTCTATCATATATTCTTCTCTTGGTCATGGACTTCTCATATAATTCCCACTCAGAGGAGCTGTAGTGGAGATTCCTGCTTTCATTAAAGTCCATGACTAATTTAAGAGAGTCAAGAATTAAGGCTTTAGAAGTAGGACTCCAGACTTCTGCAAACTCTTGGGCTTTCCTTTTCTCTGAGTCAGGCTTGGGGGCACTTCTGCTTGCAGATGGGCCTTCTCCATACTTCCTTTTCTTGGGGATGTGAATTTCAGGTAGATCTTGAGGAATATCATAATCCCAAACCTGGGAATTGAAAATAGGAGGAGGTACCTGGTCTTCTGGCCTTGGAGAAAAGGTGGGCATTTGAGATTGAGGCATCTGGCTGGATTCTCCTTCAGCAAGGGGGTTGAGGTGATGTGGAATCACATTTGGATCAACTTGATAATCAGGGAAGATCAGATTATGATTCCATACAGCAGTATCATATGTGTAGAATTTTACATATTGAATTTGAGCTAAAACATTCTTATTTATTTCAGTCAATTTCTCATTCTAGAGAGTTTGTGCATTGGCAGTAAGCTTTTCCACTTATTCTTTCACTAGATTCTCCCCCTTTCTGAATTCTACTGAGAGCTTCTCTATAGCTTCCTCTTTGGAAGTTCCAACTTCATTGCAGATTGTTTGTAGATTTTTTGTGGCTTTCTTCTCTAGATAAATCTGATTGCTGGCAAGAGTAAGAAACTGTTCCATAACCTGACCAACACTAGTAATTGTGTGGTCTATAGCTTTTCCACCTATTTGAAACAGACTTTGAGAGAGTCAGTGTTATGTTGTATTTCAGCAAATCCTCGGCTTATTTCTTTTTTCAGAGCAATCACTTTGTCTTGCACTATTTTCAGAGAGTCATCAAAATGTTTCCTTTGTTCAGCCAGCAAAATTTCACTCTTACTCAAAATATCAGAAGAGAGAGGGGCATCAGCAGCAGCAGCAATAAAAGTAACATCAACAGCAGAGGTACTTGGGGGTGGAGGAGGAGCTACCCAGGGAGGGATCTCTTCCACTACTACAGAGCTCTTGGCTCTTACAGTGTGAATGACTGTATCAGCCTCCTCATTAACAATTTTGGGGAGGGAGAAGTCAAAGTTCTTGAGAGGGGCTTCCACCTCTTCATTTTCTGGCTCATCCTCTTCAGAGAGAAGGATGGTCTCTGGTGCTGAAGTGTGTTCAGCTGGAGTAGAATCTTTCCTTGGAGAGGGAGAAGGAGTTGGAGCTGGAGTAGCTTGGGGTGAGGATGGTGGAGATTGTTCTTTTGATAGTTCTACAGTGATTTTTGTGTTTAGGAGAGGAAGTGGTTCATCTGAAGTGAGTTCTTCAATCATACTGTCAATTGCTTCAACTGTGTTCTTGAGGGTTTCCTGTACTTAAAAATCTAAGAGGGTGGCATCTGGAAGATCTACCACTGGGCTTTTGAGAGGAGATCTCACTGAGGGAGGAGGAGAAGGAATTCTGGCATCTTGAGCAGAGGGTGTAGGCTCCCCCTCAATTACTGCACCAGAAGGTTTAGCAACATCATGTGAAGGAGGAGATGGGGTCCTAACCTCTGAGACAGAAGATGCAAGTTCTTTAGCTAACTGCTTGGGATTCTTCAGCTTTAATTCCCATCTTTGGATGGAGGCCAATGAAATCTTTTTCAGGTGATGGATCTGAGTACCTTTAGAGATTTTGAAGGTGACAGGATCGATCTCACGCAGCAGCAAAGAAATTATCCTTGCAAACTTGGGATCCTGGATACTGTCCCTAATCATATCAAATAACATCATTCCATATTGGAATTTCTTCCTGCAAATAACAACTGTCATAACATCAAATAGGTCATTGGTTATAAAACCAATGGTCCCTATTCTGCACCACAAAATCTTTCCAATTATGTCTACTAGAAGCTTGCCTACATCAATCAAGACATTCCTCCTTAATGAGATGACATCCACAGAAACTCTACATAAAGAGCAAGTTCTGTAAGAATCTTCAGTTGTTAGGTCATCCTCTTCATCCACAACAGGCAGCTTTAGGAGCTTTGAAACTATGGTTTTGTTAAACTTTATTTTGATCCCCCTGGCTTTAGATTTCAAAACCGTACCATTTATCCTTACCTTGGCATTCCTGAAGAATTCCTCTACATATGGAAATAAAATCTTGCAGGGTTCTGAAAGAACGAACATCAGACCGGCTGTTTCCAGGAGAAGAAGCAAGTTCTTGAAGTCATCAGAAAAGTCTGCAATCCCTGCGAGGACGAGTTCACTGCCGACTCCTATTTTCAAACTCTGCGCCATGGATGCTGACGGCGGCGACGGAAAGAGCGCAAGATGACGGCTGCGACGAAGCTTTCTGTGGCGGAAGACGAAGAGTTTTCGAGAAGACTGATGTTGAAATGGCGGTTGATTTAGGATTTCTAAAATAATATATATATATATATAACCCTAATAATGTCAATTAAGTGTCTAATTAATCTTGGATTAGGGCTGAAATCAAGAGGGTTTTCGAAATAGAGGAAATTAATCAGAAATCGAAAAAGGACGGGCATTTCTCGAGAGGTGGGGTTAGTTCTCGAGAATTGTCAGAGGACTTCTCGAGAAGTATGATATTAGTTCTAGAGAACTTAAGAAACTTCTCGAGAGACAGATCAAAGTTCTCGAGAAGTAGTTTGAGTTTTCGAGAATTAGTACTTTACTTTTCGAGAAGTAGACTGAGTTTTCGAGAACTACCTTCCTCTTGAGAAATTTCTGACCTTTTTGAAGTATCCTCGATTCTTGAGCTTTGAACTGATTTCTTGTGACTTATCCTTCTTTGTTCAGCATCCCAAGTTAAGTTTTGAAGAAATTGAACTTGGTCTCGTCTAGCAGCTTCGTGAAAATATCTGCAACTTGCTGATCTGTTGGCACGTGCTGCAGATCCACATCCCTTTTGCTCCACGTGCTCCCGGAAGAAATGATATATGAGCTCGATGTGCTTTATCCAGCTATGCGAGACTGGGTTGTTTGCGATTGCGATTGCGCTGGAGGAGTTGCAGAACAATGGAATGTCTTTGGCCTTCATATTGTAATCTTCTAGTTGGTTCTTTAGCCAAAGTAACTGTGCACAATAACTGCCGGCAGAAATGTATTCTGACTCGGCCGTTGAGATTGAGACATAATTTTGCTTTTTGTTGCTCCATGAGATAAGCCTTCTTCCAAGGAACTGCCACGTCTCGGAAGTGCTTTTCCAGTCATCTTTGCTACTTGCAAAGTCTGCATTTGAAAAGCCAATTAGTTCGTTGTCATTACTTCTTGGGTACCATAAGCCAAGATTCGGTGTACCTTTAAGGTATCTCAAAATCCGCTTTGCAACAGCATAGTGAGATTCCTTACAGTTCACTTGGAACCTAGCACAGACACATATAGAGAACATTATGTCTGGTCTACTAGCAGTAAGGTAGAGCAAGAATCCAACTATGCTTCTGTACTTGGTTTCATCAAAAGGTTTCCCTTGCTCATCCTTGTCCAGATACATAGCTGAGACCATTGGAGTCCTCATAGAGGTTGCACTCTCCATTCCAAATTTCTTAATTAAATCCTTGGTAAACTTAGTCTGAGAGATGAAAATTCCATCTTCAGATTGTTTCACCTGAAGTCCTAAGAAATACTTCAGCTCTCCTATACTACTCATTTCAAACTTCCCTTGCATAAGTTTAGAAAACTTTTTGCAGAGGTTGTCATCTGTAGAACCAAATATAATGACGTCGACATAGATTTACACTAGCAAAATCTTGCCTTTAATTTCCCTAAGAAATAATGCCTTGTCTATCTTTCCCCTTGTGAACTTGTTCTCGAGGAAAAAGCTAGACAACGTTTCATACCAAGCTCGAGGAGCTTGTTTCAAACCGTACAACGCTTTCGATAATAAATAAACATGCTCAGGAAAGTTAGGATCAAAAAAACCTTGGGGTTGTTTCACATATACCTCTTCCTTTATGTCACCATTTAGGAAGGCGGACTTCATGTCCATTTGGTAGACTGTGAACCCTTTAGTGCAGCATAAGCCAGGAACATTCTGATAGCCTCTAGCCTTGCCACTGGAGCGTATATCAAGTCAAAGTCGATCCCTTCTTCTTGACGATATCCTTTGGCGATGAGTCTGGCCTTGTTCTTTATGATTGTCCCATCCCCTTCCATCTTGTTCCTTTAGACCCACTTTGTTCCGATGACATTTTTAACTTTGATCTTGGAACAAGCGTCCAAACTTTGCAGCGCTTGAACTGATGTAGTTCTTCTTTCATGGCCAAGATCCATGAAGCGTCTGAGTTTGCTTCTTCAAACTTCTTTGGTTCCACCTGTGATAGAAAACTTAAATAGAGATTCTCGTTTGTTGTACCTCGATGAGTTCTGACACCATCTCGGGGATCTCCTATGATTTGGTCCATTGGGTGATCCTTCAGATGTCTGAGCTCTAGATTCCTCGCATCTAGGACTTCTTCAGCCACTAGAGTGACTTCATCAAATTGGACAATATTTTCATCTTGATCCTCTACCTCTCCAATAGGGGTTAAAGATGTGATCTTGATGAACTTTTCATCTTTACCTTCAGTCGGTTCATCCAGGCTGATCTCATTAAGCCTTGTACCTACATCTTCAACAAGCACACTAGACGATTTGCTTTGCAGCAAGCTCGTCTCATCAAATACAATATGTATGGATTCCTCTACAACAAGATTTTTTCTATTAAAAATCCTGTATGCCTTACTATGGCTGCTATATCCTACAAAAATACCTTCAAAACTTTTCTCACTAAACTTGGTAGTATGATACTTACCATTGTTAAGTACGAAGCATTTACAGCCAAAAATTCTAAAATATGATACAGTCGGTTTCCTACCTTTTATAAGTTCATAAGGTGTCTTATCATGATTCAGGTTTATGAGGGCTTGATTTTGCATGTGACATGCAGTGTTGACGGTTTCAGCCCAGAAGTATTCCGGTAGTGAAGCGTCACTCAACATGGTCCTATAGGCCTCTATGAGTGTTCTATTCCTTCTCTCAGCTACTCCATTTTGCTGTGGAGTATGAGGAGAGAAAAACTCATGAAAGATACCTAGGCTTTCACAAAATTCTGTCATGGCCCCAGACTTGAACTCCGTTCCATTGTCACTTCTGATTTTGACTACAGAACAGTTGTATTCATTCTGGACCTGCCTGACAAAATTTGTAAAGATATCAAAGGTATCTGACTTGTGTTTCAGAAAGAACACCCACACAAAACGTGAGTAGTCATCAACAATTACCAACGTATAATCCTTACCTTCTAAGCTTCTAATTCTGTCATGGCCCCAGACTTGAATTCCATTCCATTGTCACTTCTGATTTTGATTACGGAACAGTTGTATTCATTCTAGACCTGCCTGACAAAATTTGTAAAGATATCAAAGGTATCTGACTTTTGTTTCAGAAAGAACACCCACGCAAAGCGCGAGTAGTCATCAACAATTACCAACATATAATCCTTACCTCCTAAGCTTCTAATTTGCAGTGGACTGAACAAGTCCATATGAAGTAGGTGTAAACACCTATTAGAGTTTTTGCCTATGATGCTTTTCATGGTAGCCCTTGTTTGCTTGCCTTTTACGCATGCATGAAAAGGTCTCTATTTGACGTGCTTGACATTTGGGGCATCACGTACTAAGTTTTGGGTGAATAATTTATTAATAGTTTTAAAATTAATATGTGCTAGCCTCTTGTGTCATTGGTCACCAAGAGACGCACTATCTTTTGCTAAAAGACACACTGTTGTAGAGGAGTCTATACAAATGAAATTTAAGCAAAATATGTTTCTTCTTCGAGTGCCTGATAGAATTGTTTCCATATTGTCAACAGACTTTATCAAGCACCTGTCAGCGTGGAATTCAACTATGTATCCCTTGTCACATAGTTAACTTATGCTTATGAGATTGTGTTCCAATCCCTCCACATAGGCTACATCCGAAAAGGATACACTACCGTTAGTGATCATACCATAGCCTTTAGTTATCCCTCGGTCTGAACCTCCAAAGAAGACCTTTGGTCCGTTATAGACTGAAGTGAAATTCTGGAGTAGGCTTCTTGTCCTGGTCATGTGCCGAGAGCATCCACTGTCCAAGTACAAGATTGGCATTTTGGTGGCATTTGGACGTACATGCATTTATAATCACTTTGCCTTAAGAACCCAAACATGTTTGGGTCCTTGGTCTCAGGTTAGAACACTCCCCCTACGAAGATTAACATTCTGAGTGGTCAATCCCATGTTGCCAACTTGAGGAGTAGCAACCTTCCTGGTATTAAACCAACAATCGATGGCAAAATGACCAATTTTGCCACAGCACCAACATTCAAACCTGTTGTATCTTTTCCTTATGTACTCCTGCTTGACCTTTTGAGATGGTGGCCTAGCAAGGGTAGCATTCTTGGAGGAGGAAGCTTCATGGTGATGGAAATCACATGATTTCTTCTCCTTCGGAGGCCTTTCCCCAACGGGCTTTTCTTTAGGTGCTTTCTTGAAGTTGTGGCCATGATTATAAGGACCAAATCCCTGAAGAATCACTTCTTCATAAGGTGCCTTAAAGACACTCTCACCAAAGTTCCAAGGGTGAGTCCATTCTTGGTATCGAGACTTTGGCTCTACATAAGTAGGTCTGGTCAAGTGACCATAGGACGAGTCCAGATAAAACTTATTTGTTGGAAAGATAACTTTCTTAAAGACAGTCTGATCCAGAGGGGCTTTTCCCTTTTCTTTGGCCAAGGCCTTCTTGGCGGCCTTATTCTTCCGTTGAGCCTTGTTTCTCCTAGAAGATTTACTAGGAGCGTCAACATAGCCTAGTACAGCTCCTTGGGCCTTAGCTGAGAATTCAGTAACGAGTGGAAGAACTGTCTTAGGCTTAGAGAAACTTTCAACAAGTTTCTTCTCAGACTCGAGTTGTTCTTTTAACTCTTTGATGATTTCCTCTTTAAGGTCGAGGTGCTTAAGAGGTTGATTGTATTCTTTAATAGCAAGATTGAAGTTCTCTTGAAGAGAGTCAGTCTTAGCAATTTCTTCTCTCTTGCTACTCTCAATAGCCTTTAGATACTTAATCTCTTTTGCTTGAGTTTTCATGACTCGGCGACATTTGTCGTAAGTCATGATCAACTCCATGTACTGGGCCATAAGTTCCGACTCATCGTCAGAAGAGCTGTCCTCATGATCATGCTCAAAACTTTCAGATTCAGAGAGAGGAGTGTGAGATTTTACCTCCCCAGTGAATTGGGGCTCTTGTTCATCATCTGATTGAGCCATGAGCCCAAAGTAGGCTTCCTCTTTTTCACTCGACTCGGATGAGTCGGAGTCGCTGAGAGTCTTGCTCTTCTTGGCCAACAGGCTCTTCTCTGTCCTCTTCTTGTGGTATGAGGACTTCTTTTCATCTCTTCTGCCACCCTCCTTCTTCTTGTGGGGGCAGTCAGCTATGACGTGACCTGGTTTGTTCAGCAGTAGCAGACAATGTCAGTAGAAATCTGTTTGTTCTGTTTAGAGGTATACCTGTCATGGCTACTTGAGCCTTTCTTTCGCTGATCACCGTCATGTCGTGATCTTCTATATGAGACATCCTTTCCTCTCCACTGCTTCTTCTTGTTCAAGAATTTCTTGAACTACTGTGAGAGCAACGAAAACTCTCCTTCAGATAGTTCTGAGCCCGAGGTGCTTGGCTCAGAGTTTTCTTCTTCACTCACTTCTTGAGCAAGTGCTGGTGAGGCAGCTTTGCCCTTCCTTGAACTGTCAGCCTTTAATACAACCGACTTATCTTTTGAGGAGAAGCGACTTTTCTCATCTTCAGCTTCTTTGGAATTGATCTGCAGTTCATAGGACATCAACTAGCCAAATAGATTTTGTGGGTCTGTCTCAGCTAGTCTGCCAAACTCTCGGATGGCACAGACTTTGTTGTCCCATTCCTTTGTGAGAGACCTCAAAAACTTATCATTCATCTCCCCATTAGTGAAGACTCAACCATACACTCTTAGGACATTTACTATGTTGAAGAAATTCTCAAAAGTATCTGCAATGATCTTCTTTGACCCATGCCTGAAGGCTTCATATTTCTAGTTTAGTAGGGATCTTCTATCATCCCTCACTTCTTCAGTACCTTCCATCAGAGTTACTAAAGATTGCCACATCTCCTTAGCCAATTAGCAATAAATCAGATTCTGTAGCATCGAGTCATCGACTACACTTGCTATAATATTTTTAGCTTTCTTGTCCAAAGAGACAAGTGCAATCTCGTCCTTATCTAGATCCATCAATTTCTTAGGAACCTTCTTGGTTGGATCTATAATGGAGGTAGTCATCGGGACGTAAGGACCTTCTTCAATAATCATGAAGATCTGGGGGTCCACAGCTTCCATGAAAAATTTGATTCTCTCTTTCCACATGGGAAAGTTATTCTTTGTGCACAGGGGAAGCTTGGCAAAATATTTGGCCTTGTCCATTGCTTGAATATCCAAGTGACAACTTTTGAGAGGAAATTGATCAAGGTGTTAACCTTTTAACGACCAACCTCCCTCTAATACCAATTGAAAGTGTAAAGTTGTCAACCTAAATCACCTAGAGGGGGGTGAATATGTGAGTCGTGCGTCTATTTACGGAATAAAAATTTTAACGATCTTGCACAAGAATTCAAGCAATCACAGAAGACAAGAAGATTTATAGTGGTTCCCCAATCTTGGGTACGTCCACTTTACCTCACCGATCTAGCAAATCACTAGACTCGGCTGCTCCACTATCTCGGATTGAAAACAATCCTACACCTCAGAACCAAGTTCCTACAAACTCGATCCAAATGGATCTACACTCGAAAGAAAAAATATTCCTACAACTTGGAGAGCAACGCTCTTACACTCGGAGAAAATCTCCTACAACAATAACAAAGAGAATTGGAAATACAAACACAGTAATTTCTCAGATCTGGAAAAATAAGTCTCTAAGTCTTCTTCTTGAACTTTGCGGCTCTTTCAGAAATGGTTGAAGAAGAAGTGTAGATCTGACCTGAGAAAGCTTTGACCTACTCGATCAAGGAGAGGATGAGGGTCCCTTGAACAATAAGTCTTTCTTGATCGAAAACAAAAAACTCGATCTACTCGTGTGTGGCGGCGACGACTTCAGAATTTGCCCTTTTTTTGAGAGAGATGAATGATCTAGAAGATTTCAAAGGTACGGACTACTGCTTCTTGTAAATGTTAGGGTTTGGTCTTAATGAAAAGACTTTATAAAGGATTACCCCTAACGGTTAGAAAAGACATTAATGACGACACGTGGACCCATCACGTCAAGTCATTTGAAACTCCGGCCGATCTAAACTTAAACAATTTTCTGAAAAATTTGACCTACAGTTCTCGAGAAGTAACATTAGTTCTCGAGAACTAGTTTGATTTCTCGAGAACTATACTGTCTGGAACTAAAGTTAGTTTTCGAGACTTCAGGGCTAATACTTCTCAAGACCAATCTGGACTTCTTGAGAACCAAACTGACTTATCGAGAACTATGAAGCTAAGCTTCTCGAGAACTATAAGGACTTCTTGAGAACTACTCTTGACTTCTCGAGAACTATAAGAACTTCTCGAGAACTACACTGGACTTCTCAAGAATTCGGACTTAGAAAAAATTCTTAAAGCTGTATGGACTTCTCGAGAACTAAAAGCTGGAACTTCTCGAGAACTTTGAATCTAAGCTTCTCGAGAACTATAAGGACTTCTCGAGAACTACACTTCTGCTTCTCGAGAACTATAGAATGCTTCTCGAGAATATCTAACTCTACTTCTCGAGAACTAAGAGGCACTTCTCGAGAAGTGGACTTAGAGAATTTTCTGAACTTAGAGAAAATTTCTCCTAGTCCTGTCTTAATCCCATGCTCTAAGTGTTTGAACATAAAGTGTATCCCAATTGAGACGCTATACATGAGTCAACACCTTGGATCACACAGTGAGGGATTACACTGTATGGTCCTGTGTTCCTGACCCACTGTAGACTGACATTGGTCTACACTTAGCACTGAGAATCTGCAAACACACAACTAGAACAAAGATATCAAATACAACTTAATTCATCTTAGTTCAAGGGTGACTTCAAGCAAATCTGGGTTATTATGGATGCAATACCCAATAATATACAATCACATGCCCGTGCTGCATCAGTACCGCTCCCATTCCTTGATACGACGCGTTAGTGTAAACTTGAAATCCTTCCTTCCCGGATGGAAGGGATAGGATGGGTGCGGATGTATGTCGGTCCTTCAGTTCCTGAAACGCAGCTTCACACTGGGGTGTCCACTCATATGGCACACCTTTCTTTGTCAGCGTAGTAAGAGGAAGGGCGATCTTTGAGAAGCCTTTTACAAACTTGTGATAGTACCCGACCAGTCCAAGGAAGCTCCGCACATCGGCCACTGACTTCAAGGGCGATCACTCCTTCACGGCACACACTTTGGCCGGATCCACAGCTAACCCAGCCCCACTAATCACATGGCCCAAGAAGGCAACCTCTTGGAGCCAAAATTTGCACTTGTTGAACTTGGCAAACAAGGCGTGCTCTTTTAGCTTCTTCAGTACCAAGGTCAGATTTTCAACATGCTCCTCCTCCATCTTAGAGTAGACCAAAATGTCATCGATGAAAACGATGACGAAGACATCTGGATAAGACTCGAACACTTTGTTCATCAAGCTCATGAAGGCTGAAGGGGCATTTGTGAGCCCAAACGGCATCACAGTGAACTCGTACAAGCCGTACCTTGAGCTAAAAGGCGTTTTTTGAATATCCTCCTCCTGTATTCTCAACTGATAATACCCCGAGCGCAAATCCAATTTGGAAAACCAATGCGCTCCTACCAATTGGTCGAACAACTCATCGATCCGAGGTAGCGGATAGGTGTTCTGTACCGTCAGTCATTTGATCTCCCGATAGTCTATTGATGAGTCCTCTTTATATACCTATTTTTGGACTCATCTAGGCTTATTTTCTTGTCTTTGCACACCGTTTTGCGTCATTTGCACTTCTTTTGGTTCGCTACGGTTTTCCACGTCTTGTGCACTCTTTTAGCCTATTTCTGTGCGTGTGTGTATTCCCCTTTTTGCTTTGCTTAATATTTATGTCTGTGACTGCCATGTCGACATCCCGTCCAGTTTTCCTGCAGGTTCTGGGATCGTGTGGGCGTCCGGGATAGGACATTCACCATTTTTGGCAAAGGAGTCAATGGTCGTGCGTTTTTACCCACGCACGATCATCGACCTCTTTGGCGCACGATCACTGGTCGTGCGCAGTCATGACCTCTTCTGTGAAAGTTCTGTCCCGGCATATCGCACGATCATCAGCCATACCGCGCACGATCACTGCTCGTGCGTTGCCGGTCGTGCGCAGTCATGACATCTTTTTCCACTTTTCTGCCTCCATATCGCACGATCACTGACCATATCGCGCACGACCATTGGTCGTGCGCCAGTGATCGTGCGCGCTGTTTAATTCTGTTTTCTATAAATAGCGCAGGTCCGCCCTAATTTCGGAGAGATCAAAATCCGCGATTTTTCCGCCGTTCTTCGTCTCGGACGAGGGTTTCCTCCGTCCCCCTTCATCTCCCACCTTAGGGAGGGTCTCCGGGCAAGCTTTCAACGCCAAATCAACGCCGGAGCATCCTCTCGGCCTCCTCCTTCATCCTCAAGCTTCAAGCGGAGTTTTGACCGAGCTTTCTCCATCAAGCAAGGAAGGGCCGGAGCCGCAATCTACGGATCATTTCAACGAAGAAGACGGGTCCATTGGGAGTGAGTGACAGCCTCCTCTACCCCGGACGCAGTTGAGGACCGGGCTTGGACTCGGATTGACAACCCGGGATTCCAACCGTGAACCCTCAACAAGGCTTCGGATTCGGTCGATTCGCACACCTCTTCCTCTTGTATTTGATAGCTTAGTTTAACTCTTTGTATTGATGAAGTACATTTTATTGTAGTTAATGATCTTGCACTTTATCATGTCTATGTGATTTGTGTATTTTCGTTATTTATTTACTTGAGGTGCGCCTTGTTATTCCGCCATCCATCCACCCTTGCCGCACTAGCAATTGCTAGTGGCGTGCGTTGCGAAGAGGTGCCCACGACCCTCATTCCGCCATTCTAACCACCTCATCCGCTAGCCTACTCTTCCATCCGCCAAGCGATTCGGTGCATAGCGGCCCGTGTAGTTTCCATCCCGCCTGGCGAAGCAGTGCATAGCGGCCTGCATAGTAGGATTTCCGCCGTTCTCTCCACCTCATCCGCTAGCCTACTCTTCCATCCGCCAAGCGATTCGGTGCATTGCGGCCCGACTAGTCTTCCATCCCGCCTGGCGAAGCATCGCATAGCGGCGTTGCATAGGAGTAGTTGTTAGATTTTTACTTTATTTTCCACAACCATCACAAACCCCATCGTTACCTTCGCCCCGAGGACTTCAATCTCAAGTCCTCCTCGACGTTAACTCATCCCTTACTGTGTTCCTCAAGAGACCGACACTCGGGGATTTATTCCCAAACTTTATTACTTGTGCGACCGGTGCGCTTGCCGTTTTCCACGCATCAAGTTTTTGGCGCCGTTGCCGGGGAACACAGTCGTTTGAGTTTTTGAAGAGGTAGATGCGAGATAGTCGCCCTTGTCCATTTGTTCATACCCTATTTTGTCTTTATTTTAGTTTTTGAAATTATTTACTTTATTTTTCTTGTCCCTTCCTTGTTTTCCTTTTTTTTTAATATTGCAGATCCTAGTTATTTCATTCTTGTGTGTAGTAATTTCCGGTAAATATTTTTGTTCGCGATGGATTCTGCTGCCGAGAGTCGTATTATTGACACTTTGCGGAGATGCATCGATGCCATAGCTGTTTCTAATGCCGAGCACTGTTTTCGGTGTATTCTATGTCAAGGTGTGGGCCATATGTTGAAGGATTGCCCTCGCTTGTGCAAGCCTTCTACCTCTGTGGACGCATCCGTAGCAGTCCCCTGTTCGCGGGAGACTACTATGGATAGGCCTACTAGGGTGTTGCCTGGCCCATACACTGACATGGCGCACCTTGCTCGTTCTTTGCCCGTTGAGATTACGGAAGAATCTCTCGCCGCATATAGTTCCTTCATGGGTTCCTCAACCCCTTTTTACGAGCTTCCTCTGAGTGATCATTCTCACTCGGATGTTAGTCCGCAAGGAGTGGATCGGGAACTCATGGACGATCCTGTATGGGACGATGAGAGTGTTCCGATCGTCGACGGGGTGGCATCTGCGGATGATGTTGCGATGGGGCCTGCGCATTCTATGCCTGATTTTGAGAGCAGCCTTGCCCCTCCGCAATTTTTGCCGGAGTTTTCTACTCCTTTTTCTTGTGAGTCGGCTGATGAGGCCGTTATTGTGGATGATTCGGTGCCCGAGGTTGCGCCGAAGTGGGATGAGGATTCTGCTATCTCCGATGGAGAATGTGGATCTTCGGACCACTATGACGCACCCCGGTGGGACGAGGAGTATTACCTTTCGGATGCGGAGGTTTTCACCTCCCTATCTGACGAGGCGGTCCCCCTTTCCATCGCGGACTTCGAGTCCTCGGATTCTCCCCAATACGACTCATATGACACTGACGATGATCATTATTTGGATCCTGCTGGGAGTGAGACCGGGACCACTCCCCCGATTATTTCCTTATGTTCTTCGTCTCTTTTATTCCTTGATCCCCCTTCCATATCTGAGCCTGTGCGGGTTGATTCTCCGCTGGTGTGCTGGGATGACGATGAGCCTTGTGCTCAAGCCGTTGACTCCTACGCGCCTGTGTGGGATGACCCCTTGCTAGGCAAGGATATTTTTTGTGGTGAGATGAGTGAGGACCAGTGCTTCTCCTCATCTTACTTCCTATTTCCTCTACCTGTGCGTCGCAGGTATTATTATCTAGGTAGAGGGGTAACTGTGCTATCACCGTATCGGTACCCGTTACCGACACGGGTATTAGGACAGTTGCCTGTGCACTTTTCATTTCATAGGCCCATTAGCTAGAACTTTTCTTTTGTTGAATAAGTCGTGCTGGGATGACAATAACCCCAGTACTTATCTTTCATTTTCTGCATTTTTCTTTTTGTATGTCTAGCTTAGTTTAGTATTTCTTTTTGTATATTTTTCTTTTGTTTTTGCGGAGCTCACCCCTGCAGGTATTCATGGATACTACGCATTGGCGGGGTTGTGATTCTTCGTATGGCGGGCCTGCTCCTAGTTTTCACGCGTCTTCTGGTATGCTCACTAGCTGAGCATTGGGTAACCTCTTCCCTTAGCTCTTTTTGGTTTAAGTTTCTCTATCATTTGATGTGTTGTTTAGTCTAAGTCTGGGGGAGAGCATGTTTACCTTTTGCACGTGCACATTTCTTTTGCATACTAGAAGCTTTTCGTGTTTTATTTTGTTTATGTTCATTGCATCGCACACCACTGCACCCATATGAGCGCGAGCTTAGCGGTTTGCGTGTCATGAGTTGAACTTGTATCTTTGTTAGATTTGGAAAATTTCTGTGCTATTTTAGGATTGTGCGACGGAGTAAAATGTTGGCCTTGCTGTGTTTCTAGTCAACTGCTCTCGTCTCGTGTAGAAATTTGAGTAGATTTAATTTTTCTGTATGCTTATAGTTTTATATTTTTCTATTTGCGTACATATTTCTTATTCTACTCAAAAGTTGGTGAATCCGGTGTGAATCAAACGGTAGCGTAGGAATGTGTGTAGCCGCCACTAGACTCGTATTGCTTGAGTCGGGAGGAAGGATTATCTTTCTCGGTTGCTAAGAACTTGCCCCAAGCTATTCTTGAAGCATTGGTACACGGTTAGTCTAGCGTGAGAATGATGTAGGCCATCTTTTGGCCCGGTTGAGCTTTGTACCCATTCCTAACATCGCCCTTGCTAGCCCCTTTGTGCCTACCCTTCCTTTTGATTCAGCTCCACTATATTCGCCAAAGCCTCATAGCTGATCCTAGTCGCACACCCAAGTCGAGCTTAGAGTTTATATTTCCATGCTGGGTTGTGATGTGGTATTTTTTATTCGTGAAAATGTGGAAGCGCGCCCAAGTTTTATTTGCTGAAATTGTATATTATGAAAAGAAAAAGTTTACAAAGAAAAATATTTGAAAAAGAGAAAAAAGAGAAAAGAAAAAGAAAAAGAAAAAGTTTAATTGAAAATCTTTATTTGAGATGATTTGGATTTGGAGTAGGCGGTGCACACACTCATTTAGTAAATGTTAAGTCTGGGGGTGTGGTGCACCCGTGTTTATTTTGTGGGCAGCGGGTACTAGTTTTGTACGTTAGCTCATTTGGGTTAGGTGCATACCCTTCATTTTTACCCTTGTTTTCCTCACCGTAACCCAAGCCCCGTTATTATCCTAAAGTCCTACGGACTTGCGCTTGAGTTGACTAGTGCCGTGGAGAGAGTGCGAACGGGCAAGCTTATGGTTTCCGACATTGGTGGATTCCTTTGGGGGTAATCTTGAGCCCCGGTCTTCGGCAATGCTCACCTTAGTGGCCTGTCTACTTTCTTCCTGCGTAGGACCGGATGATTCACCGTGATTCTACTTTTGAGTAGTAATAACTTTTTGATACGCATTGTGAAAAATATAAAATATTTTGTATACTTAAAAATTTCCTTTACTTTATTTTTATGCACGCGAGCATGCGACTTCGCATGGTACTCCGTTTTGCAATTTCTTTGTTAGCTAGTTCATTTTCCCCGTCTGCTTAGGTTTTGTTTGCTCGGGACGCGCAAATGGTTAAGTCTGGGGGTGTGATGAGTCCTCTTTATATACCTATTTTTGGACTCATCTAGGCTTATTTTCTTGTCTTTGCACACCGTTTTGCGTCATTTGCACTTCTTTTGGTTCGCTACGGTTTTCCACGTCTTGTGCACTCTTTTAGCCTATTTCTGTGCGTGTGTGTATTCCCCTTTTTGCTTTGCTTAATATTTATGTCTGTGACTGCCATGTCGACATCCCGTCCAGTTTTCCTGCAGGTTCTGGGATCGTGTGGGCGTCCGGGATAGGACATTCACCATTTTTGGCAAAGGAGTCAATGGTCGTGCGTTTTTACCCACGCACGATCATCGACCTCTTTGGCGCACGATCACTGGTCGTGCGCAGTCATGACCTCTTCTGTGAAAGTTCTGTCCCGGCATATCGCACGATCATCAGCCATACCGCGCACGATCACTGCTCGTGCGTTGCCGGTCGTGCGCAGTCATGACATCTTTTTCCACTTTTCTGCCTCCATATCGCACGATCACTGACCATATCGCGCACGACCATTGGTCGTGCGCCAGTGATCGTGCGCGCTGTTTAATTCTGTTTTCTATAAATAGCGCAGGTCCGCCCTAATTTCGGAGAGATCAAAATCCGCGATTTTTCCGCCGTTCTTCGTCTCGGACGAGGGTTTCCTCCGTCCCCCTTCATCTCCCACCTTAGGGAGGGTCTCCGGGCAAGCTTTCAACGCCAAATCAACGCCGGAGCATCCTCTCGGCCTCCTCCTTCATCCTCAAGCTTCAAGCGGAGTTTTGACCGAGCTTTCTCCATCAAGCAAGGAAGGGCCGGAGCCGCAATCTACGGATCATTTCAACGAAGAAGACGGGTCCATTGGGAGTGAGTGACAGCCTCCTCTACCCCGGACGCAGTTGAGGACCGAGCTTGGACTCGGATTGACAACCCGGGATTCCAACCGTGAACCCTCAACAAGGCTTCGGATTCGGTCGATTCGCACACCTCTTCCTCTTGTATTTGATAGCTTAGTTTAACTCTTTGTATTGATGAAGTACATTTTATTGTAGTTAATGATCTTGCACTTTATCATGTCTATGTGATTTGTGTATTTTCGTTATTTATTTACTTGAGGTGCGCCTTGTTATTCCGCCATCCATCCACCCTTGCCGCACTAGCAATTGCTAGTGGCGTGCGTTGCGAAGAGGTGCCCACGACCCTCATTCCGCCATTCTAACCACCTCATCCGCTAGCCTACTCTTCCATCCGCCAAGCGATTCGGTGCATAGCGGCCCGTGTAGTTTCCATCCCGCCTGGCGAAGCAGTGCATAGCGGCCTGCATAGTAGGATTTCCGCCGTTCTCTCCACCTCATCCGCTAGCCTACTCTTCCATCCGCCAAGCGATTCGGTGCATTGCGGCCCGACTAGTCTTCCATCCCGCCTGGCGAAGCATCGCATAGCGGCGTTGCATAGGAGTAGTTGTTAGATTTTTACTTTATTTTCCACAACCATCACAAACCCCATCGTTACCTTCGCCCCGAGGACTTCAATCTCAAGTCCTCCTCGACGTTAACTCATCCCTTACTGTGTTCCTCAAGAGACCGACACTCGGGGATTTATTCCCAAACTTTATTACTTGTGCGACCGGTGCGCTTGCCGTTTTCCACGCATCATCTATACATAATCGCAAGGTTCCATCCTTCTTCTTAACAAATAGAACAGGGGCTCCCCAAGGTGATGAGCTGGGGCGAACAAACCCTGATTCTACCAACTCTTGAAACTGTACTCTAAACTCTGCGAGTTCCTTCGGGGCCATCCGGTAAGGGGTCCTGGAGACGGGCTTGGCTCCTGGTACTAGCTTAATTTGAAAATCTACCTCTCTATGCGGGGGTAAACCTGGCAATTTCTCAGGAAATACCTCGGAAAAATCTCGCACCACCCGCACGTCCTTTATATCTATTTTCATCTCCTTCAGTTCGAAACATATCATATAAACTTCATCCCCTCTCATGTGAGCTTTCAAGGTCTGAATCGAAGATAATAATAAGCGTGGTGCGAATTTTATACCTTGGAAGATTACATCAGTATCCCTAGGTATCAAGTAGATTCGCTTCTCCGCGCAGTCAATTCTTACGCAGTGCCAATCCAGCCATGCCATGCATTGAATGAGGTCGAACTCCGGCATTCTCAAAACTATGGTAGGGGTATCAAAGGTCTTTCCTCCAATGAGTATCTCCAATTCGCACTTGGCAGTTGCAGTCATCTCAGAACCGTCTGGGAGGCGTACTCTTTGAGCAATACCAGTGAAGGATTGCACTCCTTTCAGGCATTTAATGAAGTCTACAGATACAAATGAGTGTGTGGCACCGGTATCAAATAACGTATAGGCCGATTTCCCACCTACCACCACGGTGCATAAGTACCAATAGCAATACTCAAAGCTAGATATCAAGTATGTCTTAAGCAACTTAAGATTAATAATGAAAATGTGATAACTAACTGCAACATACCTGCAATCACCTCCTGAGGGTTCCGCTCCTGTGCCATGTCCAACACGTACACCTAATTTCGAGTGGGGTCGGGGTTTCCTCCTCGTGGTCCTCGTCCTCGACTATGCATGTTCCCCCGCCCTCGAAGAGCTGTCAGAGGGAGAGCAAGAGGCGCATTTCCAAACAGTTGTGGCAGTAGCATTGAATGTGGCCCGGTTGGTTGCATTCGAAGCACACTCGCTCCTGCCACCCACTGGGTTACTGAAACTGTTGAGGCTGTGGTTGTGGAGGCAATGCTGACGGCTGTGTAATCAGGTGTTCCACTCTATAATTCCGGTGGAAACGCCTGTAACCTCTCTGATGTCCTCTTCCTCCTCCGAAGTCGTGTCTCTTTCTATTGCTAGGGCCAGCTTCCATCACACCCTCAGTAGGTCTTTTACCACTTCCCAAGTGGTTTTCTTCTAGCCTCTTCGCCATATCAATAATTTCTGCCAGGCTGGAGTCCGCTATAAATAAAAGGGCTTGCCTCAGGGGGTCTCACAAGCCTTTGTAGAACCTTTTTTCATATCCTCTGTCATCCAACTCATAAGAGTCAGCAAGTCTAGCCAGATGTTGAAACTCTCGCTGGTACTCCGTCACTGACTTGGATTGTTGCTTTAGCTGTAAGAATCTCTCTTCGAGTTCATCTCGAGCAGACGAGGGAATGAAGTGCTCCAAAAAGGCTCCTGAGAACTCGTTCCAGCTGATCTCCATATACAGTCGCCCTTAAAAAGTGGAGCCCATGAGGGAATTCCACCAACTCTTGGCGTGTTGTTCTAGGAGTGTCACTACCAGGATCACAACCATATTGCTTGGGCATCTAATTCCCGCCAGCAGTTCTTGCACGGTGTCGAGCCATTTCTTCATACGCACTGCCGACTCTATACCAAGGTAAGCAGAAGGGGAGAGAGCTCGGAAAGTGCTCACCCAATTGGAGCTTGGACCTTGTTGTTTTACGGGGGCTTGTTGGGATTTGAAGGCATCTAGGATAGCTATGAGCATCTGCCCTAGCTCTGATTGTTGAAATTGTATGGGTACGGACGGTGTGAGGGTGCCCCCCACTGGCTCAACGTGCATTGGGATCTACACGTAGAATATAAGCCTAAGGTCAGGTTGGCTAATCTTAAAGTCAAAGTTGGACATACTTAGTGTAAATTACATATGGGCACACCACTGCTTTCGCTAAGTTAGTTTTTCCCCAAACTGACTAATCGAACGGGGGTGGCACCATTGTTTAATGACTTCTTCAGTTCAGGATCGTAGCAAGATGATATCATTTGTAAGACCCCCCACCCACCCCCCCCCCCCCCCCCCCCCGGAACACAAAATACGGCTCGAGGGGTATCATATGCCCAGAACAGCCGCTTTGCGGTAGCACTAGCACTCGGGCTAGCCTGTACTATAAGACGCCTATTCTGCCAACCTTTACCAATATCAATCATGGTGTCAGGATCGAAATCTGCCTCTGATACCATTTGTAAGACCCCCCTCCCCCCTCCCCCCCCCCCCCGAAACACAAAACACGGCTTGAGGGGAGTCTTATGCCCAGAACAGCCGCCTTGCGGTAGCACTAGCACTCGGGCTAGCCTGTACTACAAGACGCCTATTCTGCTAGCCTTTATAAATATCAATCATGCCAACTGTTGGGTCCAGCGTTCCTTCACTTGACCCGTGGCGCTTTGCTACTTATTTAAGAAATTAAGTAGCACCCTCTCCAATAGTCTGGGCTTTTGGTGCAGTTGGGTATGCGCTTGATCCTTCAATTGGTATCAGAGGAGGTCACGGGTTGAAGACCGAGGGGCGCTATTAAATCCTGATTTTTCCCTTCTACCAGTGTGGGTCCGATGGGTCAGGCAACCATGGACATGTGGTGAAAGTGAGGGTAAGATCTATCTCAACTCTAGAGGGGGGGTGAATAGAGTTTAGTTAAAATAATTTTTGAATTATTAAAATAGCACAAATTAAAATTCTATTTAAGCTATAGTGTAGAGTGCTAACAGAAACTAAAAAAAAACTGAAAGGAAAAGGACAAAGCACACAGCAGACAAATCACACAAGCAAAACCAGAAGACACAAGGAAATATAGTGGTTCCCCAAAACTGGGTACATCCACTCTTCTACCACCCTTGGTAGGAATCCACTCAGGACTGAGTTGATCAGGTGTCCTGACACCAATGAGCTTTTGGTAAGGTGCTCAAAAACCAAAGCTAGATTTTTTGATAAGGTGTCTTGCCACCACTGAGTTTTGACAAGGCTCTCAGAACCAGACAGAACTTTTGAAGGGAGTTCAAGAACCCTTTTACAGCAGGAAAAGAAAAAGTGAAAGTTGAAGTTGTCTTCTCTGTTCTCAGTCAAATGAGAGAAGCACAAGTGGATTGAAGATGTCAAAGCTCCCCCTGAGATGTAGAGAGGTTCAGGCAGAGAAGCTTTGCCGAAGGGTGATAGGTCTTCAGAACTTTGATCTCCAGCAAAAGATTGTGATGAGATGTCTGGAGATGATGAGATTGTGAACACTTTTCAGTCAGTAAGAAGAATTTTGAAGTTGTAGTTCTGTTATTCTTCTGCTATCAGTATTCTCTATTCTGTGTTCACTCTTCTTGTCAATCTGTGTATGTGTTCTCGCTGAGAGGCAGAAGAGATGAATAATAATTTCTAAGATTCTCTTGTCCAAAGAATAGCCGTTGGTCAGTCATAAATGTTTTCCATAAATGGTCTTGTCTTTTAGAGGAAAGTCCAGCAAACATTCTCTGAATAATTCCTTGAAACTTGCTCCAAACGGCTGGGAGATCTTCTGTCATAAATGCTGATAATATTCAAAAACATTCCAAAGAATCAGCAGCATTTGAAATCTTGAAGACGTTGATCTCTCCAAACAATCGTCGATCTGAGCTCTACGATCGTCGAGCTGAGCTCAGAGATGAACTGAGATAAGCAGACAGAAAACGTCGAACTGAGCTCAAAGATCGTCGAACTGAGCTCAGCGACCTGAGAAACAGCTGAAGGAGGCATCGTCGAACTGAGCTAGACGATAGTCGAGGGGAGTTTGACGACTAAGCAGAAACTGGCTAAAAGCAGATAGTCGATCTGAGCTCGAAGATCGTCGACCGGAGTTCGACGATATGTTGAAGTTGAGCTCAGAGAGCGTCGAACTGAGTTCGACGATTCGTCGACCTGAGCTCGACGAAAATTGCTTTAGACTTAGCTCTTCATCCTTGATCTTGGAGTGGACTTGGGGGCAGCTTCAAAACTAAGTTCTAGACCCTAGACTCATTCTAATGTTGACCTTCTCAACTATACAACTAGGTCAACTAGGATCCTAAGACAAGCATAGTGATCCTTATCCAAATTAGTAATAGGGTGTTCCAACAATCTCCCCCTATTTGGATTAGGATTACTATTTACAGACAATCATAAAGAGCATTCAATAATACAGAAATTAACTACAAAATGCAGAGAAACAGCAATGCATATCACAGATAAATAGCTGCAGATATCCAAAGGTAGATGATATGTTTGCTTACACAGATCACTTCTTTTCAGTTCCCTTTTTAAATAAGATTTCTCTGTTAGGGTTTAGGGCTTCTTTCTTGGACCTTCTATCATCTTCTGCACCTAGAGAGGTTTGAGATCTTGGCCTTGGAACTACAGCCTCCGGGTGCAGCTTCATGTACTCTTCTGGATTGAAAAATTTCTTTGAAGCATACTTTTCCAGTTCTTTCTTTCTTTGTTCTGAAAAGGTTGTAATGTTGGATATTTCTTTGCCTTGTTCTCTAGCCTTCTTAATCTGATCAAGAGCAGCCAACTCTTTCATCCTAGCAGTCCAGGCCACAGGATTGTTCTCAGGATCCTCATATGGAACAGCAGGTTCATATTTGTTGAGAGATTCAGGAGCAGGAGAGGTCCTTGGAGCAACTGTGTCTTTCAGTTTGTAAGGGTAAGGACCTGAAGTTGAGTCAGAATGGCCTTGTCCTTCCCTTTGATAGGGTCTCTGTCCTCTTTGGTTTCCTCTGTAACTACCCCTTCTGGGTTGATATCCTCTTTGATGTTGACCTTTTTGGTAATACTTAGAATAGGATTGAGAGGAACTTTGTCTAGGAGCTGAAGCATGAGGAGCTGAGCCTGATCCAGAGTCTGGAGGAGGAGGAGGAGGAGGCTGATGTTGAGATGATCCTTTTTCATATTTGTCAAGCTTTCTTTTCTTTCTCATGGCCTTTAGTTGGTTCTTGGAAAATTGCATCCATGGTTCAGTGATGGGGCAGTCATGCAGAATATAATATGGAATGTCATTGGAGTCTTTAGCTATGGCAGGAGGAACTGACATCATTGCTTTACTTCTGGCTTTTCTCTTTTTGGCAATTGTGCTGGCAGAATCATCAGAATCAGTTCTGTACTGATCACTTTCAGAACTCTGAGGTTGATCATATAAAGCATCAATTCTTCTTAGATATTCTTCTTGAGCTTTGAGCTTTGCAGCAGCAGCAGGAGCAGGAGCAGGAGCAAGAGTAAGAGCAGGAGCAGTAGGGATAGCAGAGTCAGCAGCATCAGTTTCAACAACAATTTCCTCAGCATTAGGTGCTGGAATCATTTCTGTATCAGCAGCAGCAGTATCAACAAAAGGAGGCACAGTGGCCTTAGTAGCAGCATCAGGTACATCTACAGCCTTCCATGACTTGATATAGGAAACAATCTGGCTGGGATTACAGACAGGTACAGGCACAATGGCCTTGGACAGATCTTCAGCAGTAATTGGAGGCAGACAGCTTAGATAGGCTGTATCAAATCTGGATAGCAACCTCTGCAGATTAAGTGCAAAAGCACATCCTGAGCTTGCTGAGAGAGTAGAAGCTGGAGCTAGAGCTGGCACAATCACTTCTTCATAAGGCATCTCCCCCTGCCTTGGTTCAGAGAGAGGTGAACCAAGGCACCCAGTAGAAGGGATTGCCTGGGAGGAGGAAAAAGAATCAAGCTTGGAGGACAGCTCCTGGACTTGCTTCAGGAGTGGAGTCAGGGAAGACTCCAGCAGAGATACCAGCTTGGGAGCTAGCAACTCATAGATCCTGTCAGCCAGGCCAGAAACATCTACATGCCCAAGAGAGGCTTGAGCAGAGGTAGTAGCCAAGGAGGATGGAGGGATGGTGGCTGAAGCTGAAAAGGTGGAGATAGGAGGAGTAGGGATGGAGGGTTCAGAAAAAGGAATAGTGGGGATAGAGAAGGTTGAGGAGAAGATAGGGGAAGTGAGAGAGGGTGTGAAGGAGGGTTGAGAGAGAATGTCATGAAGCATTTGTTGGAGGGAAGATGTCTCAGGAGGAGAAGAGGGATTGTCATCCATGAAGGAATCCTCTAAAAGAGAGTAGGATGGAGAGGTAAGGGTTTGGTAAGAGAAGAGAGGGAGGAATACCTCAGAGGTAGATGCTGGAGGAGATGAGGCTGGTGAAGAGATGGTAATAGGGGATGACATTGGTGAGGAAATGGTAATTGGGGATGAAATAATAATGGTGGAGACTGGTGGTGAGGAGGTGATGGCTTGGGTATATATGGCTTGGGGAGAAGAAGAAGCAGGCAGCTCTTCTACTAGAGGAGTGACCAGGTTGGTCCTTGTGCCTGATAGAAGTGTTGCAGCAGCCCTGGAGGGGTTTATGATCTGCCTGTCCCATTTACTGAAGAGGGCACAGGACAGCCTCTTGGATGCATTGATGAACATCCCAGAAGAGGTCAAAAGGTCAGGGCACCTAGAGTGCAGAAAGACCCCCAAGATTCTTCCAAAACTGACTGCAGACTTGCTTATCTTCTTCTTAATCAGGGTGAAGAAGATGGAGCCCCAGTCGAGGTGTTTCTTATCCAGTAAGGCTCCCATCAGGCAGAACTGATACCTGGAAATTGTGTCATGAGCCGAGTGCTTGGCCAACAGCACCTTCCCTACTACATCAGCCAGGAACTGGAATTCTATAGCCAGATTCTTTTTCAGCAGCTTATTAGGGTTAAGCACATTATGACCCATCCTATCTAACATGGAGGCATACTCCTCTCCAGACAGATCAATGGAGTCTTCTCCAGTACTGAGTTGAAAGACTTCAGTTAATAAAGCCGGGGATAGAATTACCTGGGTCCCCTTAATGGTGCCGACAACAGTATTCTCAGACTCATCTGCTGCGGTATAACACCATTCCTTAATCTCCTCTGCTGCTATCTTCATTCGGATAGTCATTATCTGAGTTAGCTGTTGTTCTCTGAATAGATTCAGAACATCCTTGAAGCGCTGGTCGCTTCCATCAAATGAGTTAATGTCTATGTCGAAACCGGTGTCGAATTTCATCTTGGCAATCGCAGCCCTCGAATCAGCCATATGAACCTGCAACAGAAAACCAAAAACGACCAAGCGTAGAAAATTTGGAGGGAAAAGGAAGAAAGTTGCAGAGTATGAAAGCGTAAAAAGGAGAACGACGGCTGAAAGATGATTTTATATTAGGGTTCGACGGCGAAAAAGAAAATCGTGGAGCTCAGCTCGACGAAGCGTCGATCTAAGCTCGAAGATTTAGGCTACAGAGGGAATCTGAAGAGTCTTCAAAATCGGCGATCTTCATTCGACGATGTTGAAAAACGTCGAGCTCAGCTCGACGGCCTCTGAACAGAAGAAGAAAACTTCTAGATCTAGCGAAGGCTCTGAACTCAGATCGACGATAGGAAAATCGTCGAACTCCGGTCGACGATTTTTGAGAAAACGTCGAGCGCAGTTCAGAGTCTAAACTCATTCAAAAGACAGAATTTTTTAGCCTAGTCTTGATTTGTTTTAGCTTTTCAAAATCTTGGATTTTAATTAAGACTTCCTCCATCTATCATGCCTAACTGATTTAGGAAGAACCTGTGTTTCTTTTCATCCAAGGGCTTGGTGAAAATATCTCCCCTTTGCAAATCAGTAGGAATATATTGAAGTTCAATTTTGTTCTTCTCTACATTATCCCTTAGGAAATGATGCCTAATTTCTATGTGTTTTGTCCTACTATGGAGGACTGGATTTTGGGCTATAGAAATAGCACTAGTATTATCACAGAAAATTTTTGACTTCTCTAGGTTGTAGCCATAGTCTAGAAGCTGATTTTGTATCCACAATATTTGTGAGCAGCAACTGCCTGCAGCCATATACTTAGCTTCAGCAGTTGAAGTTGACACAGATGTTTGCTTCTTACAAAACCAGGAGACAAGTCTGTCACCAAGGAACTGGCATGTTCCACTGGTGCTTTTCCTGTCTATTCTGCATCCAGCATAATCAGCATCTGAGAATCCAGTTAAGTCAAATGCTGAATCTTTTGGATACCAGAGTCCTAGATTTGGACAACTTTTTACATACCTAAGAATCCTCTTAACTAAGATTAAGTGTGACTCTCTAGGGCTAACTTGGAATCTAGCACAAAGACATGTGGCAAACATTATATCAGGCCTACTGGCTGTAAGGTACAATAAAGAGCCAATGATTGCTCTATATGTTGTCTGATCAACAGGTTTCCCATGTTCATCAGCATCTATTACAGCATTTGAGGGCATGGGTGTTTTCATACTTGATGCATCAGACATACCAAATTTCTTAACCAATTCTTTTGCATACTTGGTTTGAGAAATAAATATGCCTTCAGCATGTTGCTTGACTTGCAGTCCTAAGAAGAAGGACAGCTCACCCATGCTACTCATTTCAAACTTAGAATGCATAAGCTTGGAAAACTTTTTGCACAGGTTTGAATCAGTGGAGCCAAATATAATATCATCCACATAAATTTGCACTAGTAGGGTATGGGACTTATGGGTTCTAATAAAAAGAGTTTGGTCTACTCTCCCCCTAGTAAAATCATTTTCCAGAAGAAAGCATGCTAGGGTCTCATACCATGCTCTAGGAGCTTGCTTGAGACCATATAATGCTTTATGCAATTTGAAAACATAATCAGGGTGAGTTAGAGAGATAAAACCTGGAGGTTGTCTAACATAGACTTCCTCTTTGATGTCCCCATTGAGAAAAGCACTCTTCACATCCATCTGGTAGACCTTGAAGCCTTTGTGAGCAGCATAAGCTAGAAATATTCTGATGGCCTCTAACCTTGCAACTGGTGCAAAGGTCTGGTCATAGTCTATTCCTTCTTGTTGAGAGTACCCTTGAGCAACTAGCCTTGCCTTGTTTCTGACTATAACTCCTTGATCATCCAGCTTGTTCCTGAATACCCACTTTGTTCCAACAATGGGATGATCCTTTGGCTTAGGTACTAGTTTCCAAACCTTGTTCCTGTCAAATTGATGCAACTCCTCTTGCATTGCAATGATCCAGTGTGGATCTTGCTCTGCATCTTGAATGGATTGAGGCTCAATTTGAGATAGGAAGCAAGTGTGCATTAGGTTCTGGTTGACCTGATTTCTGGTCTGCACACCAGCTGAGATGTCTCCAATAACTTGGGAAGTTGGATGATCTCTTATTGTTACTAAATCAACAGGAGGTGTTGATTGTTCACTAGCCTGTGTTGTTGTTTCCTCTAGTGGAACAACAACAGGTTCTTCAAGGTGATTTTCTTTTAGATGTTGAACTTCTTCTTCATCATCACTGCTGTCATTCTTTTCAGTAACTTGCAGTTTGTTCAAGTCTTCAGCTAAAGAATGTACCTGCAAAGGTTCTATGGTAGAAGCATTCTTCTCCTTGAAAGACATGTTAGCTTCATCAAAAATAATATGAACAGATTCTTCAATTTTGCAAGATGATTTGTTATAAACCCTATAAGCCTTGCTGATCATGGAGTATCCCAGAAACACTCCTTCATCAGCTTTAGCTTGGAATTTTGCTAGATATTTCTTGTCATTATTATGAATATAACAAATACAACCAAAAACTTTAAAATAGTTTACTTTAGGTTTCTTCCCTTTGAGCAATTCATAGGGAGTCTTGCCCTTCAGTTTATGTATCAGGCTTCTGTTCAACACATAGTTGGAGGTGTTCACTGCCTCAGCCCAAAAGGATAGAGGTAGGTGAGCATCTGACAACAATGTAGTAGCAGATTCAATTAGGGTTCTATTTTTCCTTTCAGCTACCCCATTTTGTTGAGGAGTTCTAGGAGCTGAGAAAGTGTGCCTGATCCCTTCACTTTGACAGAACTCTTGCATGAGAAGAGAATCAAACTCTGTCCCATGATCACTTCTGATCAGGGCAATGTGAGTGTTGAACTCAATCTGAATGCATTTGAGAAAATCTGTCAAACACTTGAAGTTATCAGACTTCTTCCTCAGAAAGAATACCCAAGTGAATCTTGAGAAGTCATCTACAACCACTAAAGTATAGGACTTCCCTCCTAGGCTTTGTACAGATATGGGTCCAAAGAGATCCATGTGCAACAAATACAAAATCCTAGGTGAATCACTCTTATTAAGTGACTTAAAGCTATTTTTAGTTTGCTTGCCTAATTGACATGCCTTGCAAAGTTCTTCCTTCTTGTAGGGACCAGAAGGTAGTCCTCTAACAAGGTTGTCTTTGGATAGCCTAGCAATGGTTCTAAGGTTAATGTGTCCTAGTCTTTTATGCCACAAATTGTTTGGTTTTGAAATGGAATTAAACAGGCAAATATCTACTACAGGTGAAAGAAAATTAACTAAGTAAATGTTACCTCTTCTGTTACCTGTCAACACAGTGGTGTTGTCCACTGACTGGACTTTGCATATGGCTTTGTTGAAGGTCACTTGATATCCTTCATCACACAGTTGACTGATACTTATCAAGTTGTGTTTTAGTCCTTCAACATATGCCACCTTCTTGAATGTGACTGGGCCAATTTTGACTGCACCATATCCTTTTGTAGTTCCAAAGCTTGAGTCTCCAAAAATTACTTTGGGTCCAAGCTTGGCTTTGAAGGAGGTGAAATTGTCCTTGTCCCCTGTCATGTGCTTTGAGCACCCACTATCCAGATACCATGGATGGTTTGATGCTGGATAGGTCTTCACCTGCACAAAAACAGCTTATTTGTTTTTGACCCAGTTAACCTTGGGCCTAGGTTGATAACCTTTAAATTCTGAAATAAAGGACATCCCAGGTTGACTCTTATAGCCTTCAGGATGGTATCTCCTAGGAGTTACTATCCACTCAGTATAGGGGTTGAGTCCATGGGATGTGCAACTTCTAGGATTGAATTTGACTGAGCCATTGAAAATGTGTTCACAATTCTGAACTCTGTTCGACGATCGTCGATCTGAGGTCGACGATCTTGGGTCAGATCGTCGATCTCTGTTCGAAGATCGATAGTGCTTGAGTTCAGAGTTTGGGTATCGTCGATCTGAGGTCGACGATCTGTGCTTAGATCGTCGAGCTCTCTTCGACGATCGTCGAGCTCTGCTCGACGCATTTTGTTGAACTGAAATTTTCTCTGGCAGGTCTGCATTCTTCCTAGCCACCTCTACTACTCCCTTTCCTTTGTCAGAGACAAATTTGATTGGAGTTGTTAACACTATAGGTTGGCTGGGGGAGGCACCCAAACCCAGTGTACTATTGAATCTAGAGTTCACTGTGCTTGTGATGTCCATAAGTCTGATACTTCTCCCATTTAGAGATTCTTCAAACTTTTTGGCCTTTGATAGTTCACTTTTCAGTGAGGCTATCTCCTCCCTACAGCATTCTAACTCCTCAGAGAGCTTGAGGTTCTTTGAGTTTAGGATACTATGCTCAGACAGTTGATTCCTGAGAGATATTATCTCCTTCTCAGATTTTAATAGGTCTAGGCATAGTGTCTTAAATTCACTTTTGAAATCTTCAGAATGAAAATCAAAAGAATTGATTACCTGATCTTCATCTGGGTGAGTGTCTGAATCTGATTCTGATTCTTCATCAGAGTTTTGTTGTGATGCATTGATAGCCATCATGCAGAACTCCTTTTCATCTGCATCATCCTCATCATCACTGGAACTGGATGAGGCTTCAGATTCCTCTTCAGTCTCACTCCATGTCTCAGCAACAAAGCCCTTCCTTGTATGTTTGTTTTTGCTGGAGGATGCTTTGTCTGAGCTGTTCTTCTTGTAGTCCTTTTCTTTTCTTCTTTCTCTTCTTTCCTTCTTGTCCTTATTCTTGTTTTCTGGACAGTCAGGTACAATGTGCCCTGGTTTCCTGCAGCCAAAGCAAATGATTTCTTTATTATTATTACTTGACTTATCATACCTTGGCTTGTCATGTCCTTTGTATGGCCTCTTTCTGAAATCTTTTCTGGCCATCTTATAGAATCTTTTGGCCAGAAGACTTATTAGCTCATCATTTCCTGTAGCTTTTTCTTCAGGCTCCTCTTCTGCAGCTCTGAAGGCTATGGTCTTCTCTTTCCTTGGGGCTGGAGAAGTGGCCTTTTGTTCTTCTTCTCTATTTTTAATGAGCAGCTCATAGGATTTGAGCTTGCCCAGGAGAGCTTCAGTGGTAATCTCATTCAGACTTCTGGCATCTTTGATTGGCCAGATTCTTGAATCCCAGGTGCTGGGGAAGCACATCAGGATTTTATCATTCAGTTCAGTTAAGGAGATTTCCTTGTCCAAAGTCTTTAGCTCATTGACAATTAAACTTAGTCTGTTGTACATGTCAGCCACTGATTCACCTTCTCCTTTCTTGAAGTTCTCATATTGACTTATCAGATGAGACCTTCTATCCTTTCTTTCATCAGCAGATCCTGAGACAATTTCAGAGAGTTTGTCCCAGGTTTCTTTGGCTGAGTTGCATTCAGCTACCTTTTGAAAAATGTCATCAGACATAGTTTGGGCTAAGATGTTCATAGCCTTAGCATCTGCAATCTTCCACTTCTTTATATCTGCATCTGTTCCAGAAGGAGGTGGAACAGCACTTGTACTTGAGCTTGCTGGTGGAGTTGGACACACTGTCAAGACAGAATTAAAGATATCCTCATCAATAGAATTCATATATAATCTAATCCTTGCCTTCCAGAGTGCAAACTTGGAAAGGTTGCACACTGGTGGTCTGGTGCTTGCATAATCTTTGTTCTGTGCCATGTCTTTAAATAAATAAATAGATGTATAGAAAATAATCCTCTACAGAGATTGATCTTATCAGGGATCTTTTGGTTCAGGTGTTAACCAGTATGAGTAACCAACCTCCCTCTGATACCAATTGAAAGTGAGGGTAAGATCTATCTCAACTCTAGAGGGGGGGTGAATAGAGTTTAGTTAAAATAATTTTTGAATTATTAAAATAGCACAAATTAAAATTCTATTTAAGCTATAGTGTAGAGTGCTAACAGAAACTAAAAAAAAAACTGAAAGGAAAAGGACAAAGCACACAGCAGACAAATCACACAAGCAAAACCAGAAGACACAAGGAAATATAGTGGTTCCCCAAAACTGGGTACATCCACTCTTCTACCACCCTTGGTAGGAATCCACTCAGGACTGAGTTGATCAGGTGTCCTGACACCAATGAGCTTTTGGTAAGGTGCTCAAAAACCAAAGCTAGATTTTTTGATAAGGTGTCTTGCCACCACTGAGTTTTGACAAGGCTCTCAGAACCAGACAGAACTTTTGAAGGGAGTTCAAGAACCCTTTTACAGCAGGAAAAGAAAAAGTGAAAGTTGAAGTTGTCTTCTCTGTTCTCAGTCAAATGAGAGAAGCACAAGTGGATTGAAGATGTCAAAGCTCCCCCTGAGATGTAGAGAGGTTCAGGCAGAGAAGCTTTGCCGAAGGGTGATAGGTCTTCAGAACTTTGATCTCCAGCAAAAGATTGTGATGAGATGTCTGGAGATGATGAGATTGTGAACACTTTTCAGTCAGTAAGAAGAATTTTGAAGTTGCAGTTCTGTTATTCTTCTGCTATCAGTATTCTCTATTCTGTGTTCACTCTTCTTGTCAATCTGTGTATGTGTTCTCGCTGAGAGGCAGAAGAGATGAATAATAATTTCTAAGATTCTCTTGTCCAAAGAATAGCCGTTGGTCAGTCATAAATGTTTTCCATAAATGGTCTTGTATTTTAGAGGAAAGTCCAGCAAACATTCTCTGAATAATTCCTTGAAACTTGCTCCAAACGGCTGGGAGATCTTCTGTCATAAATGCTGATAATATTCAAAAACATTCCAAAGAATCAGCAGCATTTGAAATCTTGAAGACGTTGATCTCTCCAAACAATCGTCGATCTGAGCTCTACGATCGTCGAGCTGAGCTCAGAGATGAACTGAGATAAGCAGACAGAAAACGTCGAACTGAGCTCAAAGATCGTCGAACTGAGCTCAGCGACCTGAGAAACAGCTGAAGGAGGCATCGTCGAACTGAGCTAGACGATAGTCGAGGGGAGTTTGACGACTAAGCAGAAACTGGCTAAAAGCAGATAGTCGATCTGAGCTCGAAGATCGTCGACCGGAGTTCGACGATATGTTGAAGTTGAGCTCAGAGAGCGTCGAACTGAGTTCGACGATTCGTCGACCTGAGCTCGACGAAAATTGCTTTAGACTTAGCTCTTCATCCTTGATCTTGGAGTGGACTTGGGGGCAGCTTCAAAACTAAGTTCTAGACCCTAGACTCATTCTAATGTTGACCTTCTCAACTATACAACTAGGTCAACTAGGATCCTAAGACAAGCATAGTGATCCTTATCCAAATTAGTAATAGGGTGTTCCAACATGTGGTAACCCCACCTCTAAGCCGTGTGGGCCATGTGGTAACCCCACCTCTGAGCCGGCGGGTTGTGCTGGATGCCGGGGGGGATTGTTGGGTCCGGCGTTCCTTCACTTGACCCGTGGCGCTTTGCTACTTATTTAAGAAATTAAGTAGCGCCCTCTCCAACAGTCCGTGCTTTTGGTGCAGTTGGGTATGCGCTTGATCCTTCACCAACCCAACCCGAATAAAAATCAGAAGTCAAATCCATACAAAGCATATAATAGTCCAAAAGTACATTAAATAAAGAAGCTACATCAAGCTTCTATACTATCAGAGTACGAGTAAACTGGCCCAAAGGGGATACAACAAAAGTCACTCAAAGACTCACATCAGTCACCGACTGTAATGACGGTACTGTCCCCTCAAGCCCTGTCGTCCTGGCCTGGCTTTCCTGCTGCATAACCTGCTGCTGCTTTGCCTACGGGGTTTCCTCCTAAAAAGGAAGACGTAGCATCCGTTATTCATAAAGACTAAGTGACTATCACATCCGCTCCCCCGGCGACTCCTCGGCACCGGGCGGAGAAAGGAATAGGCTACAATATATGTATATAAGCAATAGTACAAACAGGTGGAATGAAGTGATCTGTAAACAATGTATATATATATATAGCAGTATAGTAAATGAGCAAACACATTGCCCTAACAGTTCCAACATCTACAGCAGAAAGTAAAAGTATAAAGCTACAACAGAAAGTAACTCAACTTATATGAATGCCCATACAGACATATAAGTTGAGGTTCGGCTCAACAGTAAAGTAACTCATCACATAAGAGTGCCCATACAAACTTATACGATGAGAATCTTGTGTATGCGATGTAATGTAATGTCATGAATGCTATGCAATGACTCACCCATGATTACGCACAAGCAATTGCTATGTCGACACAGACTCTTAGCTCACACTTTTCGAGTAGGTGCTAACCTCTCAGGCGTCATCTGTCGTGGCCAGACGGTGATAGTAGAGCGGACATCTCCACTACTAGGCTGGTCTCTACACTACCTGGTCTAGGCCTCAGTATGCCTCAACGCTACGAACACAACAGCGGAGCTCACACGCGTACTACTGCTCAGCGGGAGTCTCGGGTAGATGTGTACCGAGAACCAAGCCCCTAACTGGCCTAAGATATGACTCAGAAGGAGCCTCGGAAATGAGCACGAGGACCAAGCCCAACAGTTCACCTGGCACGGAAGGAGCCCCGGGAATGAGCACCGAGGACCAAACCCAACCGCCCATGGGCTAACCGTCAACTCCTATCGGTGTGACGACTGGCGATCCCGTAGACCTACCACACTATCCTTAACCTAGGATTACAACACCACGTGTCGACTTACATCGCATGCCAATTTCACATTTTGAGCTCAATAGCTCACAAGGGCTCCCCATCGAGTCCCTTATCAACACAATCGATCAAGTGCGGCAAACACTCATGCACCATCAACCCTTCCACATATTCATGCACTAACCTTTTTCAATCCTCTTCCACACAATATTCATCACCTTGCTAGTATTTAGCTCATCTTACTGATTCACGTATCTAGTTTGTTTATACAATCCAACTCGCCTACCCACTAGTTCACCTAGGGGTCTATCAACCAAACCATCTCAAATTAGTATGTTTCAATTCGTCATTTGATTACAAAGGATCAGTCCAACTACTCACAACAAACTTCACACTAACTATCCACAATCTCTCTAATAGTTTTAAATTAGGTTTACATAACCAAAAGAACCAAGCATGCAGGAATAGTATAAAGTACATAACATCAACCGGGGATTCCTGATGCTACAGGAATCCAGTGAAAACGTTTTATCCCTCGTTGGAAAGGTATTACCGAGGGTTGCGACTTTTGTGTTTAGTCGGAAGCCCAGATTTGATCGTATCACACTTGAAATCAGCTTCTAAGACTGCTACGTTCAGATTACTGTTTCTGCACATTTACATTATCAGCCATCAATTTCGATCAGGCTTTATCGTGGCTACAGACCTTGCCTGAAGACGTGTAACCACTCGTTAGAAAGGTATTTCTATGGGATACGACTTTCGTGTTTAGTCGAAAGCCCAGATTTGGTTATTTCATATCTGAAAATGGCCACGAAGATCGCAGTGCGCATAAAGCATATTTTTGCGCGCATCTTTAGGCGGAATGAACGACATCGGTCCGTCTTCCTCCTCTAACCGATCTTCCCAACTCACAATTAGAAATTCCTCCACCCTTATTCACCCTCATAAGGCCATTTCTCTTCACGAGACCATCCCCCGTCATCACATTGAAGGAAGGAGAGGTTGAAGATGACTAAACCCTAGAACACAAGTCCTATCATGGCCCCTTCCTAAAAATCTTCATCTCACACATCGAGACTCTTTTGAGTCGATATCTCGCCTAGGAATAACTAGAGATTTTGCACCAAAGGAGAGTGGAGGAAGCTCACCTCGATTCTGGCGTTTCCACCATTTCCGGCCATGGATCTCGTCACCCTTCGCGGCGGCATCTTCTTCTCCTCGGCGGCGTCGATTCTCCACAGGAATATAGTTTCTCCAGCACCAGTCTCTCCACAGAAAAGGCTTGGAAAGAGAATGAAAAATGGCAAAGTTTCAGAAATCCTATATATATAAGACCATCACGGGTAGGGACACGCCCGTGTACCTACCCGTGTCCTGCTCGAGTGAATCGGCGTCGACGGTTACATTGTCGTTTGGACACCAACACGTGTAGGGACACGCCCGTGTCCACTACCCATGTCATGCCATACGGCCATGTTCATTCCCGTGTCCCTACCCGTATCCTGCTCGGGAGACACGGCCGGCTTCCTGGAGATATGCACACGGGTAGGGACACGCCCGTGTCTCTACCCATGTCCTTCTTGGGAAACTCGATCGACGATGGCAGTTACACACACGGGTAGGGGACACGCCTGTGCCTCTACCCGTGCCCTCATACACATGGGTAGGGACACTCCCGTGTCACTACCCGTGTCCTTCTCTAGAAACTTCACGAATTTCCAACCCAGGCTCCATAGCACCACATGGGTAGGGACACACCCGTGTCACTACCCGTGTCCTTTTATGGACTGACTTCTCTCCCTTACACAAGTATAAGCCTAGCTTCTAGCACTCCTTGAGCCCAAATCGTTTCTCCTGACTCAAAAGCGCGCACGAGGGGCCTAGCGCGAATAGGGATGTTACACTGTAGGCCTTGTTGTTTCCACTATATCCCACAAATATACTCTTTTCACTAGTTGGATCTAGCTTGTCTCGTTTATCCTTAAATATGTGAGCATAATCTAGGCAGCCAAAGGTTTTGAGATAGCTGATATGAGGCTTTCTACTATTCAGCATTTCATAAGGAGTAATGTTTTTTCGGGCTTTTGTTGGAGCTCTATTAGTATATACACGACTGTGCTTGTGGCTTCCCCCCAAAATTTCTTATGTAATCCCTTGTGAACTAGCATGGCCCTTGCCATCTCTACTATGGTTCTATTACTCCTTTCTACGATTCAATTTTTTTGGGGTGTTCCGGGTACAGTTAGCTCATGTTTTATCTGATTAATTGAGCAAAAGTGGTTAAAAGCATGTGAAAAAAACTCCCCCCATTATCACTTCTTAGGGTCTTAATTTTCTTGTCGAGCTTTACTTCTATTTCTCTCTTAAAATCAGCAAAATAAGTGAAAGCTTCAGATTTTTGAGCAAGGAAGAATATCCAACAATACCTTGTGTAATCATCCACGATTAAGAAAAAATATTGCTTGCCTCCAAGAGAGGGGGTTAGAGCAGGTCCCCATAGATCACAATGGAGTAACTCTAGTGGGCTCTTGATGTGATGTTGTGCTGGATAGAAAGGAAGTCTGTGAGATTTGCACCTTGCACATGTCTCACATAGGTTGTGTTCCACTCTGAGTTTAGGTGCTCCATGTGCTAAGTTGTGTTCAATCAAATTCTTCATCGCATTATAGTTCAGGTGGCCCAATCTTTGGTTCCAGGTTCTGGCTGAGACATCAGTAGGGCCAATGGTGGAGAGGGCTTCTTGATTTGGCGACTCAAGGCTCAAAGAAAACACCCTGTTCTTGGTCATGCTAGCTGTAGAAACCTGCACATTAGTTGGGTCAGAAATAGTGCAGCAATTTGATTTAATCAGCACTGAATACCCATTGTTTATTAGTTTCCCAACACTGAGCAGGTTCTGAGCTAGTTCTAGGAAAAAATGCACATTGAATACAATCTTGATTTTTTCCATCTGTTTCTTTCACAAGCATGCTTCCTTTCTCTTCTATTCTCCTTGCATTCCCATCTCCTAGGTACACTAGAGATTTCCAACTTTCATCTAATTCAGAGAACAAAGTTTTGTCATTTGTCATGTGGCTGGAGCATCCTGAGTCAATGTACCAACTTGTGGATTTATGTGGTTCTTCCGGATCCTGGCTGCAGGTTAGAAATAATTTTTATTCTGCAGGTTTCATATCTTCAGTAAATTTAGCTTCTTCTCTTTTTTTATACCAGCAATCTCGATCAAAGTGATTGCGTTTTTTACACCTCTTGCACTTAAAAAAGCATATTGTATTATCGTGATTAGTTTTCTTACACAAAGTGCAAATTAGCCCAGCTGGCTGGCTGTTTTCTGCGTGTTGTGACTGGATTTTGGCGTGTGTATTTTGCCTCCAGTGAGTCCCATTGTTGCTGAACTTCTTGTTTGAGTTTCCAGAGTACTTAGTGTTTGATTTTGGTTTTCCAAGGTTCATCTTAGTTTGTAGGGCTTGAGTTATATTTGGGAGGTGGTGCTTCAAACGTTCCTCGTGGGACTGGATTTTCCCAATGAGGGATGCAACTGGAAGAGTACTTAAATTGTTGCTCTCCTCAATTGCTGCAGCAATGTGATCATATGATCTTGGAAGACTCGTAAGTATTTTGAGTACTATTTCATTCTCCGGAATAGGAGACCCCAAGCTACTAAGTTGATTAGAAAGGTTAGTAAGCTTGGGCATGAAATCAAAAATAGTCTCACCTTCATTCATGATGAGAGCATCAAACTGCCTTTTTAAAATTACCTTTATGATGGAGAGTACCTTCTGTTCTCCTTGATAAATTTTTTTTAAGGTGTCCCAAGCCGCTTTTGCCATTTTTGATCCAATGATGCGCGAAAAAATGGTGGGTGTGACAGCATGTTGGATGGTGAGCAGTGCCAAGGAGTTCTTCTGCTTTTCTCCCTTGTATATTCTGACTTCGCCTTCCCTTGTCTTGTCATCATACTTGGGGCAGCGCTGAACGATCTCCCAGAGGTCTTGAGATTCCAACAGTGTCTCCATTTTTACGGCCCAATGGTCATAGATCTCACCATTGAAAATGGGCAGAGGATGATGGGCAAACAGAATAGGAGTTGGGGTAGATGATGAGCTCATAGTGATGCATTAATGGCATGAACCAGTGGCACTACTACCACTGATAGCATATCAAATCCTATATTTCATAGTTTATGCAGGTAGAAAAAGAAACAGAAAGAGGAGAAAGGGAAAAAACAAGCATTGCATATTTCATTCTATCTCAAAATGGCTGAGTACAAGTTATTATATAGATGGCAACATTAATTGCGGACATTTAACATCTGGGGTATCCAAAGAGGTAAGAGACTCTTGAGAAAATAGAATAATTAATTAACTTCTTGATTACTGCAGGAAGATGATTCATCGGCCAGATTCACACTTTAATTAGCCGGGCCGGTTCAATGTCCAATACTCAACCACTCTGCTTAGTATCACCCATCTTCCAAGCTCAAAACGAGCCACCACCACCCTTGCCGGAGCTCTGCCTCGCCGGAAACTGCCTACCCGAGCTCACCACCACCTTGCCATCACTAATGGCGGAACTCGCCGAGAGCCCTCGGAGACCACAAACAAGGTGGAAAACTTCTCCTCTCATTCCTTCCTATCTTCTGAACTCATCGCATGCAAACTCAGCGGCTGGAGCGCCACCGCCGTCACCCCCTCCCTCTCGTTCAAAATAATAATAATAAAAGAACTCCGACGATGGCCGGCGGCGGCAGGCCGCCGAACCACCGTCGGAGGGTGCGCCCACCACCGGAGGGTTGGCCGGCGGCGGAGCCATGGCCGACCGGTGGCCGGCCGGCTGTGGGGAAGCCCCATGAAGGCCGGATTCTGGTATAGGCCGTGGGGGAGAAGTTTTATAAAATTTATAATTTTTATAATATTATGATTATTATAATATTATAATTGAAATGTGCATTTTATTTTCTGGAGGGCATAATGGGGACCTAGTGAAAATGTTTTGAACATGAAAATTGCTCTCTTTGATGAGGGCAACCTTCACAAAATTTTTTTGGAATTGATTTGGTATTTTTAAAAGCCTAAATAAGAATTATTTGGTCAATTTAGAGACCCAAATTTGCTCGGAAAATTTTGGAAAAATTACTAGGCTCTTTTTAGCTCATATTAAAGGTTGTATTAGAATTTGGAAACCTTAAGATAAAAATTGAATATTTTTCAATTTTTTGGAGCCTAGGGTCATTCTCGAAAATTTACGCACTCAAATTCTTCGAAAATGAAAAACGAAGCGCGCGACCATTATATATATATTGAATACTAAAGTTCAATTGAGTAATCGATGAGAGTTATCGAGGTAAGATTTCAAGCGCTGGATATTTCAGGGTTTTTGTGAAACCACTAGGCGCCTCATTTTTCAAATAACTCTCAAGCATTTTGGGTAGACTCAGAAGATGAAAGTATGAGTTTCGAAAAAAATAATTCACAACCTCGTTCTGGGTGAAGAATTTCCCTCATGTGTTAAAAATGATTTTTGAGGTTGAAATTCGAGAAAGAATGTGCACTCTAACGAGATTCTCGGATTCGATCCAACGCAAGAAATCGAATTGATATTTATTCTCGGATGAATAATAAAGAGGTAACTCATAATAAGCTTCCCCTAATCCGATTAAGTCGTGATTAAAAAGAGCGCAACTAAATTGTTATCGGATTTTTATAATGAGTGAAACCCAAAGAAATCTCCTGAGAACGAAGATGGAACTGAACTAAATCTCCTGAGAATGGAGATGAAACTGAACTAAACTCCTGAGAACGGAGATGAAAATTGAACTAAGGCTCTGTTTGGGACAGCTCCGGCGGATTGAAAAGCTGCTGTCCGAATAGAGCTGTTTTAAAATAGATCTCTTGGGAGCAGTTTTGAAAAGCTGCAGAGTGTTTGGGTGTTCTATGCAGAAGTGCGCTCGGAATCGCCGGAGGAAGGACGTCGAGGGCTCGGAATCGTTGGAGGAAGGTCTTCCGGGGCTCGGAATGGCCGGAGGAAGGTCGTCCGACCTCTGAGCATGTTCCAACAGAAGAAACCATTAGATTTCCAAAACCTGTGAGAGAGAAAGCTATTTTGCGGGAGCAGAAGCTGGGGGGGAGATTTCTGAAAAGCTGCAAAACACCTCCAGATTTCTGAAAAGCTCTGCATAAGGAGTTGTCCCAAACACATATAAAACAACTATGGCGGTTGGAATAGAGGTTTTCCAGCCGCTAGAGCTGCGCCAAACAGACCCTAAGCCTCCTAAGAATGGAGATGGAACTGAAGCCTCCTGAATGGAGTGATTGGACTACTAACCATTTTCTTTATGATTATTCTAGTCTTGCACTGGTCCAGTTCCTTATTTATTTTAATTCATTACTTTCATTTCGGTTCTACTCCAGTCCCGTACTGGTCAAGTTCAATTCAGTACTTTCATTTCAGTTCTACTCCAGTCCCGTACCGGTCAAGTTTAATTCAGTACTTTTGTTTCAGTACTACTCCAGTCCCGTACTGATCAAGTTCAATCCAGAACTTTCATTTCAGTTCTACTCCATTCCCATACTAGTCAAGTTCAATTCAGTACTTTCATTTCAGTTCAACTCCAGTGCCGTACTGGTTAAGTTCAATTCAGTACTACTTCAGTTTCGTACTGGTCACATTTCATTTCAAAACTCTAATTATGCAGCTTATATTATCAGTAGCCTTAATTACCGCACTTTTTTTACTGCAATTTATTATTATAAGCACGGGTCCTGCTCTAACGAGCAGCCATCTGTTAAGGTCGAGCCTTAGTTGGGGATAACTGGAGTTGAGGTGTTCCTCCAGGTTTAGCCCCAAATAAATTGCTCTCATGCTCCTTGTCGAAAGTTGAGCTGAGTGTTAATGCTCGAAGATTGAAGCATAGTAGGGCAGGTCGCCTCAGATCCGGTGCATGCTAGCAAAAATTGATTGTATGATTTCTTGTAAATTGCTTGCGGTGAACTGTGTCGAGTCAGTCCCTTCCGTAGACCGTTCGTACCGATGCAGGAAGGTCGACGACTCAAGGCGATAGAAAGATGGGTACTACGGGTGATCGGTCGTTATGTTTTTCCCCGTTGGGTTTTCCTCCGCTGGTCGGCCAAAATGTTGTATCGCCGGATGTCACTCACATCCAATAGTACACAAGGTTGTACGTTGGGGCCTGAGGCTGTGCAGTACGACCACCCCCAGAAGTGGCAGGACTGGCCACTGTCACCGATTGCCATATCGGTGAGGCTCGCGGTGCTCGCTACCCTGCTAGAATAGAAGCAGTCCATATTATGTCGACATAGGGTGTTATGCGCGGCTGTGAATGCCTGCGATGTGTACGCGGCTGTGAAAGCCTGTGATGTATGCACGACTGTGAAAACCTGTGATGTGTGCACGGCTGTGAAAGTCTGCGATGTGTGCGCGGTTGTGAAAGCCTGTGATGTGTGCGCGGCTGTGAAAGCCTGCGATGTGTGTGCGGCTGTGAAAGCCTATGATGTGTGCGCAGCTGTGAATGCCTGCGATGTGTATGCGGCTGTGATGTTTGCATGGGTTGTGAATACTTGTTGTATTACTGTGCCTATGGATCCTAAATTATAACTGACGTATATTGCTGCTGCTATTCTAGTTATACCATGCTGCACTTCTTTTGGTTGCTCCTATCTTATTCATGAAATGTTGTACAAACCCACTTATGCTTCGGCTATCTACTTTTGTTGGGTGTGTGAGCTCGTCCCTAGGATATGAATCTGGAGAGGAGATTTGTTTCCACTTAGCTCTGTGACTAACATTTATTTTAATAACCATTCACAGGAGATGAAGCACCGTAGTGACCAGCTACTACAGGACGATACGCTAGCTGATAGGACTACCCGTGCAGAGGCACCCCCGTCGTCTCCAGATTTTTCAGACGCAAGTACTAGCAAGCAGTGTAAAGAGAGTGAGGAGTTATATGTGGAACTTGTACAGCCTACGGGCTTATATAAAAACATAAGCTATGACCCTAGTACTCATGTAAATATATATGATATTATATATATTGGATAGTATTTTCCTGTTAATGCTTCCGCAAATCTCTGATGTGTTGTGAATGTTGTGATTCTAGCTGAGCAAGGCGGCCAACTAGTGCTTAGTGGAGTGGGTCGTTACCCTTTAAGGAGCACTAGGTGGATGCCTTGGGCATGTAAAATCCCCTCCATCCCGACCTGGGGCAAAGGTTGGGGGGAGGGTCTTACACGCAACTTCCGCGGATACCAACCTATCCACTTGCTTACCTCTAGGGAACAAGCCGACTGCACAACCCTTGCAGACCTGGCTAGTCGCCACCCCTGTCCGCAGAGTCTGAGCGGACAGGCCGGCACTTTCACTTCAAAAATTTCAACACTCTCCCTTGAAGTGAGAAGTGGAAACAAGCCCTAGCAGTCTCCGTAACCGTCTAAATGGCCCCTTTGACAACGACTTTGTTAAGCTGTCCGCGATGTTTTCCTCGCTCCGCACATGCTCGACTATAAGAGTCCCCTCCAACACCTTCTTCCGAATGAAGTGATGCTCGATCTCAATATGTTTTGTCCTTTCATGAAAAACTGGATTGTTTACTAGTTTAAGGGCACTTTTGTTGTCACTGCGTAGCAGAGTGAGACCCTGCACTTCTTCATGGACATCCTCTACTAGCCTCTTAAGCCAAATAGATTCTCGAGCTGTATGACCAAAGCCTTATACTCTGCTTCTATATTAGAGACGGACACCGAGTATTGCTTTTTGCTGCACCACGAGATACCAGCTGATCCACATGTGAAAACATAGCCAGATGTTGACTTCCGATCGTTTGAATCTCCCCCATAATCAACATCTGTATAACCGTGCAGGTTGAAGCCCGTGTCACTCCCATAAAGGAGTCTCATATCAGAAGTAGTCTTCACGTACTCAGAATATTCTTCACCTCCACCTAATGAGGATTTTAAGGCTCTACCATATAACATCTTACTCGACCTACATCACAAACAATGTGTAGCCTCGTAATTGTCAAGTAAATAAGGCTTCCTACCAGAGCCCAAAACACCAAGGGATCTGTAAGAACCCTCCCCTCATCACGTCGAAGATTAAGGCCAACATCCATTGGAGTAGAATAACTCTTCCCCTCCCGCATGCCAAATCGTAGAACAAACTGTTATGTATAGCCTCTTTGGGAAATGAGTATGCCGATCTTTCTCCTCTCCACCTCGAGTCCAAGAAAGTGGTGAAGCTCACCCAAATCCTTCATCTCAAAACAAATAGTTAGCTCTGCCCTGAGTCTAGCTACCTCCTCCTCAGAGCTCCCCGTGACGATGATGTCTTCAACATACAACAACACTAATACATGAAGCTCCCCCTTCTTCTTTACGAACAGGCTCGAGTCAGAATCAGAAGCAAAATAGCATCAGAAGTGGAGATATTCTACGATCTTCCCGTACCAGGCCTGAGGCGCCAGCTTCAAGCCATAAAGGGTCTTCCTGAGCTTACAGACGTATCTTGGATGATCTTCAGATACGTACCCTGGTGGCTGAGCCATGAAGATGTCTTTATTAATTTCTCTATAAAGAAAAACATTCTTTACATCAACCTGCCACTTTCTCAATCCTTGGTAATCCGTCAAGGCAATCACCACCCGTATTGAATCATTTTTGCAACAGGACTAAACGTATCCTCATAGTATTCTCTGTACTACTGGGAGAACCCCCGAGCTACAAGCCGAGCCTTGTATCGCTCGATGCTTCCATACGCCTTCTTCTTCAGCTTATACACCCACTTGCATGTCATAGGAGTAATGTCATCGACCTTGGGCACAAGATCCCAATTCTCATTCCTTCTGAGGGCAGCCATCTCCTCATCCATGGAATCATCCCAGTCCTTGACTCCAGTGGTGTCTTCAAATCTAGAAGGCTCTCAGTCGTCCAGAGGGCCTGTGAAAAAACAAGTGACAAAGCTCACCATGTTCCCTTCGTTGTACCGAGCCGGTGGATTGATGGTCCTCTTCGACCTTCGAAGAACCTGACCACATCTCACCACCTCCGTTGCTTCTTCTTAACCAGCTACGTTCCCGGGCGAACTTGGAGCATCACTCCCCCTACTTCCTAAACCAGAAGCTTCTGCCCCAGAGCTATAAACACCTAGAGCTCCTAGTGACACAGGTAGCTCCACCAAAAGATACTTAGCAGCTTCCTTCATCCCATCCTCCGACCTACTTTCATGTAGCTCCATAGATGAGCCACCTCCACATGACGTCAGTTTGTCGAAAACCATGTCTCTGAAGACGAAGAACTTCTTCGTCACTAGATCCACACACTTCCCTCCCTTCTTCCTCTCGTCATATCTTACGGAGACAAGCTTCCTCGCCTTCGCTTCCATCTTAGTCCTGAGAGCATCAGGAACATATACATAGCAGGTTGACCTGAACACTCGAAGGTGTCCAATGCTAGGCTTCTCCTTAAAAATCATCTTATGAGGAGACTTTATGTTGATCGTACAAAGAGGTATCCGATTGATGACATAAGTTGCACAGACTATCCCTTTTGCCCAGAAAGACCTAGGAATGCCTTTGGCATGAAGCCAACACTTGCAGGTCTCTGTCAGATGATGGATCTTACGCTATGCTACTAAGTTTTGTTGTGGAGTATGTGCACAAGTGAGCTCTCTCTGGATTTCGTGCTTCCTGTAGAAGTTAGAGAACTCATTTGAATGAACTCACCTCCGTTGTTCGTTCTCAACTTCTTAATCTGCAGGCCAAGCCGACCCTCCACTAGCTCTTTGAACTACACAAACAATTGGAATGTGTCCGACTTCTCCTTTTAAAGTCTATAGTTTCAAGGATAGCTAACACCTAGAGGGGAGGTGAATAGGTTTCTTAGTCTTTTATGACTATCTTTTCTTTTCGTGTGTTGTGATTTAGTTATATGTTGCTTTCAATATAATCATACAAAGCACACACAAGATTTATAGTGGTTCTAGAAATTATGGGTACGTCCACTGTCCCTCCCAGCTTTCTAACAGCTTGTTAGACAAGGCACTTCTCCAAATCTTGGCTCCTAAGAGCTTACACCAAAGATCCCTCAAGATCTCTCAGTCTCCTCTAAGAATTACCTCAGGCACAAAGTCCTACCTCAGACTTAAGCACAATTCCTACACTCAGGCTATAAGGATAACCCTACCTTAGAGAGATTGACTCTCCTACAGCTCAGGCACAAAGGCCCTACCTCAAATCCAAAGATGGATCCTACCTCAGACACAAAGGTCCTACACTCAGAGAGAATGACTCTCCTACCTCAGACAAACTGCCCTACCTCAGGCACAAAGGCCCTACAACTCAAATCCACACAGGATCCTATCTCAGGAAAAACTGCCCTACTTCAGGCACACAGGCCCTACACTCAGATCAACAAATGATCCTACCTCAAAATTTATAGAATAGGACTATAGCTCAGATCCAAAGTATCCTACATAAAATAAAAAGGTTTTTGTTGTTGATATGACTCCAGAGAAGTTCTCTGAGTCTACTGCTTCCTGAGCTGAGCTATCTCAGCCCTAACTTCTTCTCAACAACAAGAAAGTTGATCTTCAATAAGCTGCTGCTTGTGTTGGAAGTATCTTGCAGTTAATTGCTTCTTCTTGAACTGAGTGTGAATCTCAGTCCTATCTTTGACTCCTGAGAGATAGTTCTTTGAGCCTTACTTTTTCCTGAACTAAGATAGCTTAGTCCTATCTCCTTCACAACAACAAAACATTTGATCTTCAAGTTGACTTGGCTAGTGCTGAGAAGTAACTAGCAGAGCACCGCTTCTTCAAGCCTTGATTGTATTTTAGTTTGGAATAGAGGCCTTGAAGATAAGCAGCTGCTGTAAGCTTGCTCTGCTTCTTCCTGAATTGAGAAAGAAACTCAGTCAAAACTTCTTCTTCACAGCTCTAGAAAGTGTTCTTCAAGAATGATCTGCTAGGGCTGTGAAGTGCAGCAGCTAGGGCTTGCCTTGCTGCTTCTACTTATTCAGAGATTTTCTCTGATCTTGTTGTTGAAGGTGTTGATTACAACAATTTACTTCTTCCAACTTCCAGATCGACTGCAGCTAGGATTTTGCCTTACACGCTTCTTATTCCTCAGAGATTTCTCTGATCTTACTGTTACAGGTGAAACTCGCAACAGCTACCTTGTTGAACTATCAAATCAGATGTTCGAACTTCTCCTTCAGACTCTGCAACAATGCTAAGAGGAAGAAGATGAATTTTCGCCTTTTCCAAAATATAATTTACTATTATCTGATTTGTCCTTCTTATCTTCCGCCATTCAACAACTATTTTATCCGTGGGGCCCCACTAAAGTTGTTGGCTACAACTTATCTTTATCTGCAAAAGTCATACTATAGAACTGCGGTGTCGTTTGTCATCTTCTGTAACTTTCTCGCAATAATTTGAAACTTTGCTGACTCATGCTGACGTCAGCATCTGTGGACTTAGACAAATTCTCAGTTTCATCCCAGGCATTGAGTACGTTGAGTGAATTGCCCTCACTCAGCGCAAAAACACTTAGCCAAATAATTTTGCACTTCCAGGTGTTGAGTGCATTGAGTGAATAGCCTTCACTCAATGTTTTTGTCCTTAGACAATCTTTCTACTGATTAGGAGTTGAGTGCGTTGTGTGAGCTTTCATCACTCAACACTAACTTGACTTGGCCAATTTTTGCCCTCCTAGGCGTTGAGAGCATTGAGTGAATCTTCACCACTCAACGCTTCTAGACTTGGCCAATTTCTTTTGCGCTGCCAGGTGGTGAGTGCATTGATTGAGCCTTCATCACTCAACGCATTTGGACTTAGCCAAATCTTTCAGCTTCTCAGACGTTGAGTGCGTTGAGTGAGCTTTCATCACTCAACGCATCTGGACTTAGAGAGATTTTTTTGTCTATCTTCTTAAGCTTTGACTAATCATTGCTCTGTCGATGCTTTCCTCTTTGGGAGTTGAGTGAGCTGACCTCACTCAACGCTTCTGGACTTAGCCAGAATTCTTAATAGATTCTTCAAAGCTTTGACTGCTTGAGCTTGACTCAACACTTCTTTCATCAGGCGTTTAGTGAGCTGTCCTCACTCAACGATCCTGGACTTAGTCGATTTTTCTGTATGCCAATGCTGGATCTTTGACAAACACAGCTATACTCGACACCTCTTATTATATGGCGTTGAGTGAACTGCCTTCACTCAATGCCCGTGGACTTAGCCGTATTTCTGTCTTTCAGACTGTTGGGATTTGACTATCCACCCTTTACTCAGTGCTTTTTGGAATCTAGCGTTGAATGAATAGCCTTCACTCAACGCCCGTGGACTTAGATGATTTTAGTCTTTCCAGGATCCTTCCTTGGCATCTGGTGTTGAAAGAACTAGTTTCACTCAATGCCTGTAGACTTAGACAGATTTCTGTCTCTCCACCTCTCTACTTTGTGACCACCTGTCACAACCACTTCAAAAACTTGTATAAACTTGTTCCAAGGAACATCCTGCATATGATGAGCTTAACCAACATCAAATACAACTATGCTCTTAGTGTTGATGGTGATGCCTCTTCAAATCAAATCTAAAGAACATTGAGGGCAATATTCCCAACAATCTCCCCATATTTGAAGAAGGCAGAACACCTAGCAATACTAAGAAGCATTTTCTCATAAAGTGTATAAATTCTAAAGAACCTATAATCCTTTTCATACCACTTGAAAATTTGAAGCAGCTTATAACACTCGTCACTACTTAACACTTCAGTGGAGGAATTTCCTCAACCCACTTGAGGGTGGAAACATAATATGCAATGGCTCAACATTGCTCTCTTCATATTACTTGAACGTTTTCAAGTAATATGCACTTACTTAACATGTCCTGGTCATGTCAAGTATTGCTTCTACATCTCCCCCTGGGCATGTATTGTCCACCATCTCCCCTTATCTGGTAAGTATTACTCTACTCAGTATCCTACTCAGTCACTACTCCTCCCCCTTTAGGGTTTAGGGTATTGCCTACCTCTCCCCCTTTCTGGCTTCTTCAAAAACAAATTTCCTAATGAGGGAGGTGATAGGATCAAGGGAGAAATTTACTCCTGATCCAAGCCAACATCTTGTGCTGATGCAACTTAAGAAATTAACCTAGTGATAAAACTACTTGATTTTATATCATACCTTTTGTGTTGATAGCACAGATACAATACATTACTACAACCACTTAACTCTTGAGTGGTCCATTGATCCACTTGAGCTGGCTGCTATCAGTTATCCACTTAAGCTAATGTCATTCCTCATACGATTGAAACCTTCTGCAGAATGCAGTTGTAGTTAGGGAGGTGCTGGATTTTCCTCTTCTCCTACAACAACATGTCTTTTTAGCAGCACCAGTGACTTCACAACAACAGCCATCCACTAGAGTTGATCTCCCCCTCAGACTGTGTATAGTCCTGAGGACCTGCTGATCAGCGGTGACAATCTTTGATTCACTGCTGCAGCTGCTGGCTGCCACTTAACAGGAAGCTGAGCTTATTCCCGCAACTTGCTGGATTTGCTCCCCCTCACTAGAAGCATCTGATATCTTATTTTTACTGAAAACTTGAGTCCATCCTAGTCTTGATAGCACTTGATATCACTTAAGAGTCATATCTACTGCAAAAAAGGTGAATCTTGCAACAAAAATATTACATGGAGCAACTGAAGCTATATCAAGTTCAACATACCCAACTCAAATTTGAAGGAGTTGAACTTGAGTTCATCTAATGGCTTAGTAAAAATGACTACCACATGATTTTCTGTGAGGACAAACTCAAGACTAATGTCTTCCTTCCTCATATGCTCCCTAATAATAATACATAATCTCAATATGCTTTGTCTTGCTGTGAAAGATAGGATTCCTAGTAATGGAGATTTCACTAGTTGACTCAGAGTACTTGTAAATGTTACTTCTCTCAAAGTTGTGGTCTTGTAGCTGATGCTGGATCCACAATAACTATGCACAGCAACTCCCAACAGGTATGTATTCTGACTCAACAGTGGATATGGATTCTTGCTACTTCATGAAATCTGTCTTCTCCCTTGGAATTGACAGGTTTCATCCTTGCTTATCCTATCTTCCTTGCACCCTGTAGTGGATGGTCTTCTTCTCACCTGTCTCTTATCTTTTGAGTGGGCAGTTAGCACTGACATTCCCATCCTTGCTACAATAATAACATATTATGTTAGAAGAAATATGTTTTCTGGGTCTAGAATCATACCTGTCTCCTTTGGAGAGCTTTTTCCTAGATTTGTTGTGATCCTTCTTGTAATGTGAGGAGGAGGAAGATTTGTTCTTCCAATACTTCATCTTCATTATTTTCTGGAACTGCTTGAAGAATAGCGACAGTTCACCATCTGATAGCTCATTTTTAGATGAGCTGGGATCTTAGCTTTCTGACTCTGTAATTCTCCTTGGTGAAAAAGGAGTCTTTCCCTTACTTCTTCATGTGGCTTCAGCTCTGAAGGCCATTGACTTATCTTTGTAAAGAGAAATGGCAGCACCCACTTGAATGTCTCTGCTTGCTGATCCAGACCTCTTCCTCTTCTTTAGCAACAGATTTGCCGCTGGCTCTAGCTATCTGATCAGCATTAGTACAAGAGGGTTCAATCATGTTTTCATCTGTATACTATTCAAGTCACAATGAACCTCTGATTATATTGGTAACCCAGACTATATTTTCCCTTTGAAACACACACACACAAGCCTGATTAGGAAAATAGGCAGTGTGCATTGTATACCATTGGTGGAACATGTATTTATGACTATTTGAGTTGGTTGTATACCACCTGGACTGATTGTCTCTTTTGTATACCATCTCTGCTTGCATAACATACTCCCCCTTGATCATGGACATTGCTCATTACCTTCTCCCCCTTTATAACTTCTTCAGTAAGGGAGACTCTTCAGATAGGATAGTGAGGTCTTAGCCTGATCTATCTCTTCATCCAGATAGATCACTATCATTTGAACCATCTACAATGATTTCAATGACACTTTTATTATCATAAGTAGGGAGATTTGTTGGAATCTCCCCCTCAATCTCTATATTTCCCATAGGAAGTTGCTGACATGTATCAACTATAGCTCGAGCAATCCAGTTGTTCTCCAACTGATTGTACTTGCTCTCGTACAACAGGTACAAACATCTGAGTAGTCTACCCCTCAACCCCAGCAATGTCCACAGGGACATGCTGATCTTCAGTAGTATTGCTGATCTATTCAGTGCTGGAGATGCTCTGGGTAAGACTCAAGCTTGTTCAACAACCAAGACTAAACTTGCTCCCCAAATAGGAGCATCTAGCTTGACAGTCTTCCCCTCAATAGTTGTACAGATCCTGTCCACAATACCCACTGACTTGAACATACTTTGCTATAGGTTCAGAAGATATTAAACCCTGAGCATTCTTATCTCTCTTTGTTTCCTCTGAATAGTCTAACAGCTGAGGATACCACTTGAGAACCTTTTAAGCTGAGTATTATGTGCCCCTTCCTTGCTGCTCTCAAAAGAGCTACTTCTAGTGCTTTCCACAATGATGAGTAATACCTACTTGTTCTTCTCCTCACTACTCTGCTGAAGTGGTAGTAGTACTATGTCCCATCAGTCAGACATCTTAGAGTTTTAATGACTAGATTCTACTGGTCTGTTTATCCATTCAGATAGCACTTGAAGGTCTTTAACCAAGATATGTGTACTTTATCCTTCTTTAGGAATACACACAACATCACACCATCCTCTTCCACTTGGGTAGTAGGAGGAGTATCCTTGACAGTCTGTTCATCCATCTCCAACTTCACACCTGCAGGCCATAGCCTTTGGTGAATCCTCTGTCTGACCCACCAAAACTTACTTTGGGTCCTTCCTTTACTAGAGTATGATCCTTAATATGGCTCCTTATTCCAGTCTTATGTCTGGAAATGCCTCTGTCCAGTACCATATAGGGGTATGTGCACTTGGACTATCCTGCAAAACAAGATTTATGTTACCTTAGGACCCCAATTTTTATTAGGTCCTAGGTTCTTGTTAGCATAAAAATGCACATGTCTACCTACAGCAGTCCTGTTAGGAAGACTCACTCTTGCCCTTGGTACACTAGGGTTGTGCCAACAATCTATGGCAAAGTGGCTCACTTTACCACAACAGAAACATTCATGGATGTTATATCTCCTCTTTTGAACAATATTTAAAGAGTGCAAGCCATTACTAGCTGCTTGCTCAGAGGGGAGTGATGTAGCCTTCTTCTTGTTTCTCTCAACAAGAATCTGATTAAAGGTGAGTCTGCCAATAGAAGTACTTGTCTTTCTCTGAGTTTCATTAACATCAGTCTTCTTTGTAGTTGACATGCTATTAATGGCCTTAGAGCTAGCCAAGTCAGCCTTACTGACTAACTTACCCTTGGTCTGGGTTTTTGCTGAAAGAGCCTGAGAATCGTCCAATGCCTTCTCCTTGAGTGTAGGGGCTGGAGCACCAAATACAAATAGTCCAAAATGGGTCATTTGGACTTCTTCATGGGGAGCCTTCTGTTCTCTCAAACTCATGTCCTTCCTTCTTCCATTATAAGATACACTTGTACTCTTACAAGGAGAATTCTCATTCTTCTAGTGACCATACATGCAGTCTTGGTCATACCTATTGGAAGGGAGGATTACCTTGTGAAAGGTGGACTAAGGCACTACAGGAGCTTTATCTTTCCCTTTGTAATGGGCAACTATAGAATTCCACTTAGACTCTAAACCCCTCTTATCTTTTTGAGAGGTGAAGGAGTCAATCAGTGGTAACACTGTTTTGGGCTTTGAAAAACTAGTCACAATCGTTTTCTCCTTTAGGAGTTTCTCTTCAAGATCCAAGATGGTCTTGTCATTCTGGCTTATGTTCTCAATATGGATGATTTAGATGGCTTGTATTTGGTTGATTTCCTTCACTTTCTGATCCAACAAGGATGTTGACTCTGACTGCTGGGAGGCAGCTAGCTGTAGGAAGATAATCTCCTCAGCTGCTTCTTGGCCAACTTCTTGCTTATTTTAAAAGCATCCAGAAGGGCACCATACTTGTCAATCAATTGATTGACAAATTCCTCAGATGGTGTGTCATCTTCATCATTGGATGAGGATGAATAAAAATCTGGACAAGTCTCATAGCCAATTTCAGAGGAAAAACTAGATAGAGAATGTACCTTGTCTCGAGTAGGCTGATCCTGGATAGATTCTTAAACTGATAGGTCCATAAGCCCATATCAGCTGTTGGAATCTTCATCCTCATCATCATCCTCTTCTGAGTCATTATCTGAATGTGATAGAGGATCCCTGATTCCAATCTTAGCATCAGTATAGTCTTTAGCTTTATCTGCAATAGCATCAAGCAGCCTAATGAAGGCTTCTTCTTCATCTTCAGACTCGGAGGAAGATATGTCACTTTGACTCTAGCTCTTCTCCTTCTTTGCAATGAAGGTTTTTTCCTTTCGGCAGACTTGAAGCTTCATTGAGCTCCACTTCTTATGGTTCACTCCTGAACCCATAAGTATAAACCTTTTAGCTATCCTTGAAGATCAACTCACACTATTAATTCCTTTTTGAGTAACCTCCCTCTGATACCACTTGAAAGTCCATAGTTTTAAGGATAGCAAACACCTAGAGGGGGGGGGGTGGTGAATAGGTTTCTTAGTCTTTTATGACTATCTTTTCTTTTAGTGTGTTGTGATTTAGTTATATGTTGCTTTCAAGACAATCACAGAAAGCACACACAAGATTTATATTGGTTCCCTAGATTATGGGTACATTCACTGTCCCTTCCATCTTTCTAACAGCTTGTTAGAAAAGGCACTTCTCCAAATCTCGGCTTCTAAGAGCTTACACCACAGATCCCTCAGGATCTCTCAGTCTCCTCCTAGACTTATCACAGGCACAAAGCCCTACCTAAGATCCAAGACTAGATCCTACAGCTTAGTGATCCAAAGATCACCTACCTCAGACTTGAGTACAAGTCCTACACTCAGGCTAGGAGGATAGCCCTACTTTAGAGAGAATGACTCTCCTACAACTCAAGCACAAAGGCCCTACCTTAGATCCAAAGTTGGATCCTATCTCAGACTAAAAGATCCTACACTCTGAGAGAATGACACTCCTGCCTCAGGCAAACTCTCAGGCATAAAGGCCCTACAACTCAGATCCATACAGGATCCTACCTCAAGCAAAACTGCCATACCTCAGGCACACAGGCCCTACACTTAGATCAACAAATGATCCTACCTTAACCTTTATAGAATAGGCCTATAGATCAGATCTAAAGGATCCTACAAAAAAGAAAGTGGTTGTTATTGTTGATATGACTCCAGAGAAGTTCTCTGAGTCTACTACTTCCTGAGCTGAGTTATCTCAGCCCTAACTTCTTCTCAGTAACAAGAAAGTTGATCTTCAATAAGCTGCTGCTTGTGCTGGAAGTATCTTACAGTTTACTGCTTCTTCTTGAACTGAGTGTGAATCTCAGTCTTGTCTTTGACTCTAGAGAGATAGTTCTCTGAGCCTTCTTTTTCCTAAACTAAGACAGCTTAGTCCTATCTCCTTCACAGCAACAAGACTATTGATCTTCAAGTTAACTTGGCTAGTGCTGAGAAGTAACCTGCAGAGCACTACTTCTTCAAGCCTTGATTGTAGTTGAGTTTGGAATAGAGCCTTGAAGATGAGCAACTTTTGTAAGCTTGTTCTCCTTCTTCCTGAACTGAGAAAGAAACTCAGTCCAAACTTCTTCTTCACAGCTCGAGAAAGTGTTCTTCAAGAATGATTTGCTAGGGTTGTGAGGTGATGCATCTAAGGCTTGCCTTGCTGATTCTACTTACTTAGAGATTTTCTATGATCTTGTTGTTGAAGGTGTTGATTACAACACCTTACTTCTTCCAAATTCCAGATCAGCTGTAGCTAGGGTTTTGCCTTGGTAGCTTCTTCTTCCTCAGAGATTTCTCTGATCTTATTATTGCAGGTGAAACTCGCAACAACTACCTTGTTAAACTCTCAAATAAGAAGTTATAACTTCTCCTTCAAGCTCTACAATAATGGCGAGAGGAAGAAGATGAAGTTCCGCCTTTTCCAAAAGTTAATTTACTATTATCTGATTTGTCCTTCTTATCTTAAATCATCCAACGGCTATTTTACCTGCGGGGCCCCGCTGAAGTTGTTGGCTACAACTTATCTTTATTTGCAAAAGTCATAATGTAGACCCACGGTGCTATTTGTCATCTTCTGTAGCTTTCTCGCAATAGTTTGAAACTTTACTGACTCATGCTGATGTCAGCATCTGTGGACTTAGCCAAATTCTCAGTTTAATCCTAGACATTGAGTGCGTTGAGTGAATAGCCCTCACTCAGCATAAAAATACTTAGCCAAATAATTTTGCATTTCCAGGCGTTGAGTGCGTTGAGTGAATGACCTTCACTCAACGCTTTTGTCCTTAGACAATCTTTTTGCTGATTAGGTGTTGAGTGCGTTGTGTGAGCTTTCTTCACTCAACGCCAACTTGACTTGGCCAATTTCTGCCCTGCTAGGCATTGAGAGAATTGATTGAATCTTCATCACTCAACGCTTCTAGACTTGGCCAATTTCTTCTGCGCTGCCAGGAGGTGAGTGCGTTGAGTGAGCCTTCATCACTCAATGCATTTGGACTTAGCCAAATCTTTCTATTTCTCATGGGTTGAGTGCATTGAGTGAGCCTGCATCACTCAATGCATCTGGACTTAGATTGATTTTTCTGTCTATCTTCTTATGCTTTGACTGACCATTGCTCTGTCAACGCTTTCCTCTTTGGGTGTTGATTGAGCTGACCTCACTCAACGCTTCTGGACTTATCCAGAATTCTTGACAGATTCTTCAAAGGCTTTGACTGCTTGAGTTTGACTCAACGCTTCTTTCATTATGCGTTGAGTGAGCTGTCATCACTCAACAATTTTGGACTTAGTTGATTTTTCTGCTTGCCAATGCTGGATCTTTGACACACACAGCTACACTAGATGCCTCTTATTATATGGAGTTGAGTGAAATGCCTTCACTCAACTCCTGTGGACTTAGCCGCATTTCTGTCTTGCAGACTGCTGGGCTTTGACTGTCTATCCTTTACTCAGCGCTTTTTTGAACCGGGCATTGAGTAAATAGCATTCACTCACTGCCTGTGGACTTAGATGATTTTCAGTCTTTCCAACATCCTTCCTTGGCATCTAGGGTTTAGTGAACTGGCTTCACTCGACTCCTGTGGACTTAGACAGATTTCTGTCTCTCCACCTTTCTACTCTGTTACCACTTGTCACAACCACTTAGACAACCTGTCTAAACTTGTTCCAAGGAACATCCTGCACATGATGAGCTTAAACAACATCAAATATAACTATGTTCTTAGTATTGATGGTGATTCTTCTTCAAATCAAATCTAAGGAACATTCAGGGCAATATTACCAACATCTTTCATAAAGTACACCCAAGTGTACCTCGTATAGTCATCAATCAACACCAGTATTTATCTGCTGCCTCTAAGACTGGCGGTGATGGTCGGATCCATCATATCACCATAGATACACTCCAATGACGCTTTACTCTAGGGCTGTGACTTGTCAAATGGAAGGCGATGAGCCTTGCCATATTGGCATCCTGCACAAACATGACCATCGCTGAAGGATGACAATTTAGGTAAGCCTTTCACAAGTCTCCTCACCGCCATAGCTTTCAACTTGTCCATCCTGACATGTCCCAGCCTCTTGTGTTATATAGCAGCGCTATCGTTGTTCCTCATCCGATCAATATAGGAGCTTATTGATAACACAAACTAGTCCTTTACCCTTCTCCCTATATGAGCAACGTCAGCCTTCAATGCTAACACATTGTGGAGAAACTTCACTTTTGTGGGACCGAATAGAACGTGATAGCCTGCATACACCACATTGGTCACAGAGAGGAGGTTCTTCTTCATGACCAGTACATGATAAACACTCCTCAAGGTGAGTGGACCCTTATCGCTCCCCAAAGAAACGACACCCTCCTTCTCGACTACATGAACTATATCATCAGTAGTGATAATAGCATCATTACCTAAGTACGCTTGCAGAGAGGAAAACTTTGACTCATCTAGGGTGAGGTAGTGACCACACCCTGAGTCCACTATCCAGTCATCTTGGTAGTCGATGGTGGACAAAGTACGGACACACGTGCCCATCATGAACACATTCCCCCATCCTGCTTCCTTAGCACTATAACCAGCTCCCTCTTTTCCTCCAACATGCCCGGTTGCACCTTGACTTTACAGTCCTTCTTGATGTGACCCGACTAGTTGCATCTGTAGCACCTTAGCCCTTCATTCTTTTTCCAATCCCGCTTAGGAGTATCACTCCTCTCTTGTAGATAAGAAGTTGAACGGCCATTGCCACCAGACGGCTTCTTCTTCTTCTCTCATCTCTTCTTCTTCCCTGAGAAGAGCGTCTCACTAACTCCTTTAGAGATAGTGACTCCATCCATATGCCTTGCTAGGCTTTCCTGCAAAGCCAGCAGGTTCTCCAGCTCCAACAATAATGTCTAAGTGTCCCGGCCTTGAACAGAAGTAACAAAGACAATATATTCCTTCTGCAATCCGCGGATTATGTGCCTCTTGAGCTTCGCTTCTGAAATCATCTCAACAGGGTCCAGTGCCGAAATTTCAGCACACAAGTTCTTCATCTTCAGGAAAAACGTTGAGATGGACAAATCTTCCTAAGTTGCTCTCGCCAACTCATTCTCTAGGAATTATAGTCGCGCTACATTCTTCCTATTAAACAACCTATCAAGGGAAGTCCAAAACTCAGCAATTGACCGACATCCTATGATGTGGTCGAAGAGCTTCGGTGAGATAGCCCGCTTAAGAGTAAACTCCGCCTTTCCATTTGTCTTCCTCCAAGCTCTCACCGCTTCAGCATTACCAGTGGCAGCAGTAACTTCTTGCCTCTTGTATTTGCAGAAGACCTCCCAAAGGTCCTCGCCCAGAAGATAACTTTTTATGCACGACCTTCATTTCTTGAAGTTGGACGACGTTAAAAATTTGATTCCAAGACCTCTTGCGAATCCTCCTTCTATTGCATATACCCTAGTCTACTAGACTTCTAGAAGCAAAAAGCTCAAGCCCCAACGTAAAACCCCTTGTACTCTTGGATGCAAGCAATATCCGGCGATTCAACATTTTGGACAACCAGCGTAGGAAACCCATCGGGTAAAAACATAACGGTCGATCACCCGTGATACTCATCTCCTTATCTCCATGAGTCGTCGAACTTCCCACACCAGTACGAACGGTCTGCGGAAGTGACTGACCTGCCACAATTCATCGCAAGAAGTTTATAAGCAATCAAATTAATCAATTTTGCTAGCACGCATCAGGTCTGCGACGTCCTGCCCTACTATGCTTTAAATAATTCGGGCAAGTGACATTCAGCTCAACTTTCGACAAGGAGCTTGGGAGCACTTTATCTGGGGTTAATTCAGGAGAAGCACCTCTACTCCTGTTATCCCCAACTAAGGCACGACCTATCAGATAACTGCTCGTCAGAGTAGTACCCGTGCTTAAATTAGTAAATTGTAGAAACAAAAGTGCGGTAATAAAGGCTGTTATAATATAAGCTGTAGAATAGAAATGCTGAAATAAATTAGGACCAGTACGGAACTGGAGCAATACTGAAATAAGCACTAAAAGAACTTGACCAATACGAGACTGGAATAGTACTTAAAAGAAATAAGCTAAACTGAAATAAGTAGGACCAGTATGAGACCGGAGAACTGGAAAGGAAGTACTGAACTGAAAATAAAGGAACTAGACCAGTGAAAAACTGGAATAAATAAAAAAGAAAAAAGGTTAGTAGTCCAATCACTACTTTTAGGAGGCATCAGTTTCATCTCTGTTCTTAGGAGGCATGTTCGGTTCTATCTCTATTCTCAGGAGTCATGTTTAGTTCTATCTCCGTTCTCAGAAGTCATGTTCAGTTCTATCTCCGTTCTGAGGAGTCATATTCAGTTCTATTTCATTCTTTAGAAGGCTTCTTGGGGTTTCACTCATTATTAAGATCCGATAATAATTTAGTTGTGCTTTTTTAATTTACGGCTTAATCGGATCAGGGGCTTATTTAGGAGTTACATCTTTATTTATTCGTCGAGAATAATTAACAACTCAATTACTCGTACTTTCATCTTCTGAGTCTGCTTGAATTACCCGAGAGTCTTCTTAAAATGAGACACTCAATGGTTTCACTAAACCTCGACACACTCAGAACTTGGACACTTGCCTGGATTACTCTCGTCAATAAAATAATTGAACTTACTATTCAATTTACTTCTAATTTTTATTCTAAGGTTCTCAAATTTTGATACAACCTTTAAGAGGGCCTAAAAAGTGCCTAGTAATTTTTCAAAAAATTTCAAACAATTTTGGGTCTCTAAATTGGACAAATAAAATTTATTTAGACTTTTAAAAATACTAAAACTACTCCAAAAATTCTCAAAATATTTTTGGAAGAAACCCTCATTAAGGGAAACAATTTTTATGTTCAATACTTTTTTTCCAAGGAGCCTAGATTTTTTCCTGAAAATTCTACAAAGTTTTTGTTAAGAGAATGGTCTGTATATAGCCAGATCAAACCGAATCCTGCGGCCAGGAATGCGCCGGACAGGTGAATAGCCAAACCTTCCCCTACGGTGGATCGGCCACAGATCTACTATGGGGTGCGTTGATGCTGAGACAATGACGGTAGTCCATGAAATCTCCCCCGTCCAATCTCAGCATCGAGATCGAATGGCAACTGCTTCTCCCCGGTGATGGAGAGGGTGGTGGTCGCTGCCACTGCTTGCTAGCCACTGCTGGATGCTGGCGCCGCCCCCAATCAACTCGCTGAGGGATGGAAACCTCCTGGGTGGTGGTTCGGTGGCGTGATGCCTCCAGCCACCACCGAAATTTTAAAACCGAGTGCAGGGTGGCGGGTTGCTCTGCTCTCAGCAACACCGCGCCATCCCGCCTCTCCGGTGACTGCCCGACCATGAAAACACCTCCGGCCGATGATTTTCGGTGCACGACAATGCTCGGTTTGACCACGGGTTGACTACTCATCCTCGAAATTGACCGAAATGCACTCGGTTGACTTTGTATTGACCATACGAATCCAACGCCATTGACTGGGGTTGAATCAGAGTCTGTTTGTTAAATATTCAAAATATGCGTGTCGCAGCGCGCTAAAATGGTCAAAACACTCATATTCCTCGTTAGACTTCGGATTATGATGCAACGAGTTCCAATACATTTGTATCGAATATACAAAGCCATAGGAATTGACAGAACTCAGATCGGAGTTCTCTAGCTCGATATTCAAAAATCTCATTTTTACGACGTTTTACGAGGAATGGACATATTCACCATATGTCCTCGGGATTCAACGGAATGAGTTCCAATGCACTCGTATTGACTATACAAGATCACAAGAACTGACAAAACTCAAATCGGAGTTCTCTAGCTATATATCCCCATCTAGGGTTACCTTCTGCCTTGGTCTGGGCCACGGGTAGAGGTTCAGGTTACTTTTATTGGGCCCATTAGGGTTCTGGTGGCCCAATAAAAGTCGAGATGTTACAATATAATAAAAATAAAAGGATTTTCGTCACTAAAAATTTGCTTAAAGTAGGGGGGAAAGTAACATACCTTGGGAAAGAGCTCTGGGTGCTTTTCTCGGACTAGTGCTTCAGGTGCCCATGTATACTCGTCCCGTCCGTAATTTGACCACAATATCTTGACCATTAGAATGGTTTTGTTACGCAGATTTTTCACTTTATAATCTATTATTTTAACTGGTTCAAGCTAGACGGATCTATCTGACTGCAACAATACTAATGTTGTAGGGAGATGCTATTCTGGTTGTCGGAGGACTTGTCTCAAGGATGAGACATGGAATACATCATAGAGATTTCCCAACTCTGGGGGCAGGGCTAATCGATAGGCAACATGGCCACCACGCTCTATCACCTGATAGGGTCCCAAATAGAGAGGATCTAGTTTCTTTTGTTTCCTCAACCGGGAGACACCATGCATGGGCATGATTTTTAAAAATACCATATCCCCCACGCTAAACTCTACCAGTCAGTGTCGTGCGTCATAATATTTGTGTTAGGAATTTAAAGACTCTCAATTTGGCTTGCTGGCTTTGTGCTTCCTGCATTTGCTCCAGGATTAGTCATATCGCTGTCGTAGTATCATCAATATAAGCCACTCCTAAGGTTTTCAGGTCCTCATCTTGAGCCTAAGTTAACAGTGTTCGACAATGCTTTCCATACAATGCGTGTATGGTGTCATCTTAATGCTGGCCTGATAGTTGTTATTATAAAAAACTTGACTAAAGGCAATAGTTGTTCCCATGGCTCGTTATGCTCTACTATGCAAAGTCAGAGAAGATCCTCCATTGTCCGGTTCATCATTTCTGTCTGCCATCTGTCTGCAGGTGGAAGGCGGTGTTAAAGGCCAACTTGATCCCTAAGTATGCTTACACTCGTCTCCACTCCTTGGATGTAAAGCGCCCATCTCGGTCCGATACAATGGACTTCGACACTCCGTGGAACCGAACCACTTGCTCTATGAACAATCTAGCAAGAATATCAACTCCATAACCCCGTCGATTCGGAATGAACCACGCTACCTTGGTAAGTTGATCCATGACAATCCATATAGAGTCATTTCCAGCACGGGATTGAGGTAAGTCGTCGACAAAGTCCCTGGAATATCCTAAAATTTCCACTATGGTATCGACAAGGGCTGCAGCAGACCTCTTAGGTTGCGGCACTTAACTTTAACCTTTTGACAAGTTTGACACTGGGCCACGAAGTTGGTGACGTCTCTTTTCATTCTGGGCCAGTAAATGGTCCTGTGTGGATCAACATACATCTTAACCACAACAAGGTTAATAGAATATCTTGACTGGTGCACTTCTCGAAGAATCTCATCTCGAATTCCTCCGGTAGAGGGAATAAATATGCGGTGCCTGAACTGTAAGATTCCATCTTGCAGGTTGAACTCCTCTTGTGCTCCATCTTGTAGGGACTGGATGACTGGGATCACTTCCGGATCTACCTTCTAGGCCTCTCGTATTCGATCCTGGATGTCGTACTGTATTTCCATCCAGTATAACTGGGACTGGTACTCTTCTGGATCCCTATGAGTAATAAGAGTAATCTCCAAGTCAATCAAGGACTGAAACAATTCTCTTGGAATCTGCTCCATCTAGCTCCCGGCTATCGAGGGTTGGGGGCTCAAAGCGTTTGCGACTTTATTAGCCCTCCTGGGGTGGTATTAGAGAGCAAAATCATAATCATAGAAATTCCAACCATCGACGTTGTCGAAGGTTCAACTCCTTTTTAGTAAAGATGTATTGAGACTCTTATGGTCGGTGAAGATCTCGCATCTTACACCGTACAAGTAATGCCTCCAAATCTTGAGAGCGAAGACACAACACCTAATTCTAGATGGTGGGTTGCATAATTCAACTCGTGCGTCTTTAATTGGCAAGATGCATAAGCCATCACCTTACCATACTGCATCAAAACAACTCTCAATCCTTTCAGGGAGGCATCAGTATAGATCTAGATTTCCTCGGTCCCTAAGGGAATCGTAAGGATCGGTGCAGAAGTTAGCAGCTTCTTCAATTTGACGAACAAAGTCTCATATTCTGGTGTCCATCGAAACGTAACATCTTTCCTTGTGAGGGCGGTGAGGGGTAACACAATCTTAGAGAAACCTTCCACGAATTTGTTGTAATATCCAGCAAGACCAAGTAAACTTTGTATATCTGCTGCTGTCTTGAGCGGTGGACAACTTTGAACTGCCTGGATCTTGGCTTGATCTACTGCTACCCCATTTTTGTTGATGGTGTGGCCCAAGAATCCGACCTCCTCTAACCAGAATTCATACTTGCTGAATTTGGCGAAGAGAGAGTGTTTTTGAAGTTTAAGTAATACTATCTGTAGGTGTCTAGAATGGTCTGCCCTGGTCCTCGAGTAGATCAAAATGTTGTCGATAAAGACAATCACGAAGTGATCCAAGAAGGGTTCAAATACCATGTTCATCAGAGCCATAAAGGCAGAGGGGGCGTTAGTGAGTTCGAAAGGCATCACTAGAAACTTGTATAGGCCATAGTGGGAGCTAAAGGTAGTTTGGGAATATCCTCTTCCCGGATCTGAAGCTAAAAGTAGCCTGATCTTAGGTCCATCTTGTAGAATACGGATGCACTTTGCAATTGATCGAACAACTCATCAATCCTTGAAATTCGATAAATATTCTGTATAGTAAACTTGTTTAGTTCCCTGTAATCTATGCACAAGCGTAGTGTCCTGTCCTTCTTCTTTACAAATAGTACAGGGGATCCCCAGGGCGAGGAACTTGGGCGGACGTATCCAACATCTATTAGTTCTTGAAGTTGAATCTTCAACTCGGCCAATTCCTTAGGGACCATCTGATATGGTGCTCGGGACACTGGTCGAGCACCAGACATAAGCTCGATCTTAAAGTTGGCCTCTCGCTGTGGGGGTAAACCTAGGAGGGACTCAGGGAAAATATCTAGAAAATTTCACACCACTGGAAATTTGGCGAGCACTTGATCTTATTTTTCATTTCGAAGTAGATAAGAAATACCTTGTTCTTCTGTCGGACCGGCCTTACAGTCTGAGCAGCTGTCAAAATGATGCGAGAGATGGAGGGTATACTTATCAGCGTAATGACTTGTCCGTCTAGGTTGTGAAGTTTGACCTCTCGGGTTGAACAGTTTATTTGGGCCTTGTGCTCGGCCATCCAATCCATTCCTGGTATGAGGTCGAAACCGATTATTTCTAGGATTGTCGTGTAAATCTCAAATTCCATGTCCCTTGGCATGGCTTGGAATGAGCATTTCTCCGAAGACGTCATATCCGATCCATCTGGTAGACGAATCCGTATAGACAGTCCGAACGAGAGGACGACATTTTCTTTAGTCGCAATAAAGTCTTGGGATACAAATGAGTGTGTCGCTCTAGTGTCGAAGAGAGTTTTTGCGGGGTGTCTCTCAACCAAAAGTTATCCTGAAGAGGTAAGGAGTATATATATTTCATTTAACAAAATGCCCATCCGATGTAGGCATACATATGCATATAGTATATTATATAGGTATCAATATCTAACTTATCTCTAGTGTCTAAGATATATACCTATCACTACATCGGTGGCCGGTCCGTACTGAAGGTCCAACGCATAAGCCTCCAAGGGCGTTGCTCGGCCCTGCCAACCTCTCCTACCAACTCTACCTCTATGGACTCTCTGGCCCTTTCCTCACACTACTTTCCCTCCTTGAACTGCTCTTAATACTGGCCCTCCTGCCGCCTGTGGGCAGGGCTGCTGGCATAGAAAGTAGTTCCCTGGAAAGAGAATGTCTCGTCGAGCTACAAGCATGGGTTGTGGTACTGAAGCTGGCCTAGTATCCTACTGCGGTGTTGGGGGTGCTGGTGGGCGCCTATAAGGCTGTCTTGCCTCTCTCTCCTGTCGGCGGGGAGCAGCTCCTCTATCTCTTCCCCAGACTTTAGGGACCTCGACCTGTCCTCGGCGCTGCTGGGCCACCATCCTCTGGTCTAATTCTAACACCACGATATGCGTCGCTATGGTGTGAAAGGTGTATTGAGTGATCATGATCAAGGCATGTCTCAGGTCATCTCGCAGGCCTCTGTAGAAGCGAGCATCCCTATCTCTGTCAGTGGCTATTAAGTTCCCAGCAAAGCGTGTCAGGTGGATGAACTCTCTCTCATAGTTTGGCACCATCCAGTCACCCTGTGAGATGTACAGGAATCTCTGCTACAGTGTAGCTCAGTCGACATTTGAGATGAAGTGCTCTAGAAAATCCTCTGAGAACTCCCCCCACAGAATAATGCTCAACAGTCATCCTCTGAACATCGAGCGACAAGCCTCTCTCCACCAATCTCTGGCTTACCCCTCCAACAAGGTCACAACTAGTTATACTGCAGCTACTGCCGGGCACATCATACCTACTAACAACTCCTCTACACGCTCAACTCACTCTTCTGCTTGTATGGCAGTCTCTGTACCTCTAAATATAGGAGGCCTTAGTTCCCGGAAAGTTATCATTAGGTCAATGGGTACCAACAACAGCTGTAGTGGTTGTGCCAAGGCTGTCCGGAACATCGCCAGGATAGCTGCCAACGTTTGCCCCAAGTTGGTGTCGGTAAACGACACAGCTGATGGGGTAACTGGGTGTGGAGGTGGGGTGGCGGGGACAAAACCTCTGGAGGAGGATCTCCCATTACTTGACTCTGATATCTGGAGAAGTAACATGAAACAAATGTCAGTACTTTGCAAATATAGGGGAAATTTGCAAAAGATTGACAAAGCAGAAACAAAGGTGTATGGGTATACTATCGTACAGTCTAGGATCCCTTATTCTTTATACTAGGGTATACTAGGCTTCTGCTGCATGGTTCATCCCAAACTAAAGAACAAAGCAAGGGGCGGAGGGATCCTGAGACTGCTCTATAAGGACGGATCGTGATCCCTCTGATGCATTTGTAAGACCTCCCCCCAACCTTTGCCTGGGTTGAGCCGGAGGGGATATTACTTGCCCAAGAAGTCTACCCAATGCTCCTTAAGGGGTGTCAACCCACTTCACTAAGCACTAGTTGGACGCCTTGCTCGGCTTGAATCACAACATTCACATCTCATCACAGAGTATTGCGGAAGCATTAACAGGAAGCAACATATATACATAACAATATATATTTATAGAGAACGCAAAGGTTATAGCCACTGTTTATACATGAAGCTCGTAGGCTATAAAAGTACAAGCGACATTTAGCTCAACTTTCGACAAGGAGCATGAGAGTACATTATTTGGGGCTAATCCAGGAGGAGCACCTCAACTCCTGTTATCCCCAACTAAGGCTCGACCTGTCAGATAACTTCTCGTCAGAGCAGGACCCGTGCTTAAATAAGTAAATTACAAAAACAAAAGTGTGGTAATAAAGGTTGTCGATAGTATAAGCTGCATAATTGAAATGCTGAAATAAAATAGGACTAGTACAGAATTGGAGCAATACTGAAATAAGTACTGAAAGGAACTTGACTAGTACGAGACTAAAATAGTACTTAAAAGAAATGAGCTGAACTGAAATAAGCAGGACCACTATCAGAATGGAGAACTGGAAAGGAAGTACTGAACTGAAAATAATGGAACTGGACCAGTGCAAGACTAGAATAAATCATAAAGAAAAAGGTTAGTAGTCCAATCACTCCTTTAAGGAGACTTCAATTCCATCTCTGTTCTCAGGATGCATGTTCAGTGCTATCTGCGTTCTCAGGAGTCATGTTTAGTTCTATCTCTGTTCTCAGGAGTCATGTTCAGCTATATTTAATTCTTTAGAAGTCTTCTTAGGGTTTCACTCATTATTAAGATCTGATAATAATTTAGTTGCACCTTTTTAATTTATGGCTTAATCGGATAAGGGGGACTTATTAAGGAGTTACATCTTTATTTATTCATCAAGAATAATTAGCAACTCAATTACTCGTACTTTCATCTTCCGAGTCTGCCCGAATTACCCGAGAATCTTGTTAAAACGAGGCGCTCAGTGGTTTCGCTAAATCTCGACACACTCAGAGCTTGGACACTTGCCTCGTTTACTCTCGTCAATAAAATAATTGAACTTATTATTCAATTTACAAAGGTGGTCATGCGCTCAAATTTTCATTTTTAAGGAAATTGAGCGCATCAATTTTCGAGCGCGACCCTAGACTCCAAGAAATCAGAAAAACTTCAATTTGTATCCCAAGGTTCTCAAATTTTGATACAACCTTTAAGAGGGATTAAAAAAAATCTAGTAATTTTTCCAAAATTTTCCGAGCAATTTTGGGCCTCTAAATTGGCTAAATAAAATTTATTTAGACTTTTAAAAAAAACTAAAACTACTCCAAAAATTATCAAATTTTTTGTGGACGAATCCCTTATTAAGGGGAACAATTTTATATTTAATACTTTTTCCCTTGGATCCTAGATTTGTTTCCTGAAAAATCTACAAAGTTTTTGTTAAGAGAATTGTATGCATATAGCCAGATCAAACCGAATCCTGGGGCCAGGAATGCGTCGGACGGGTGAATACCCACACCATCCTTCCACAACGGATCGTCCACGGATCTGCTATGGGGGGGGGGGGGCGCTGATGCTGATGCAATGGCGTTAATCCATGAAATCTCCACCGTCCTATCTCATCACCGAGATCATACATCGGCTGTTTCTTCCTGGTGATGAAGAGGGTGGTGGTCGCTGCCATCGCTGACCAGCCACTATTGGATGTCAACGCCTCCCCCGATCAACTCGCCGGGGACGACAACGCACCTCCTACGATAAACTCACCGGATGAAGTGGGTCTGGCGGCCTGATGCTGTCGGCCATTGCTAGAATTTTAAAACCGAGAGCAGGGTGGCGGGTTGCTCTGCTCCCAGCGACACCGCACCACCCTGCCTCTCCGTTGACTGCATGGCCACAAAACCACCACCGGTCAGCGTGTCGAGGGTTGAGATCTTCTCCGTTGGTGTTCCGCCGACCTGGCTCTATCGGCCACCGTCGTAGAAAAATATACAGAGTTTACTCTATTTTTGGGTGCCGCTAGAGCGGTGATTCCCGGTGGAACCTTGTCCCTCTGCCGCCAGGGAAGGTTATCCCCTATTATGTAGCACTTACCTAGCGCCACTATTGGCGCTGGGAAAGGCTTACCACCTGCGGGCACCACCTGACCTGGAGCTTGGCTTAGGTGGCGTTGGCGGTGCTCCGGCCACTGGGAGGCACATGCATATCATGGGGAAGATGAGGAGGGGGAAGGGGAAGAGTTTCCACTGATGGTGGTACATCTCGGGAGGTGTTGGGCTGAGATACTATTGGTGCTGGTGGTGGAGCTCATGTGGTGAAGGTTTTTCCGGCAAGCTGGAGCTCCGGGAGAGGTGCTTTCGGCTTGGTTAGGCTTGTGAGGAGGGAGGTAGGGGGCATGGCCTTTTATAGGCTTGGGGAGGGTAACCAACCCTCCCCTCCCCGATGTTGGATCATCCAACCAGGAGGAGGAGCTCCTCCCCACTCCTCCACTTGCTCTGTTTAGGTGGCACCACTAGAGGGGGTAGTACTCTTAGGTGGCAACCATCAAGGGGGGAAGGCTTGGTGGGCTTGGGCCATAGTCTTTAAGAAGAGAAGAGAGGAGGGGGTGGGCTTTTGCCAAAGGCCCACCTACCATACCCTTACTTGTTTGGGTGGCCCAAGAGGTAAGGAAGACCAAACCCCAACTAACAATGAAGAGGAGGTGCCCACCTCTTTTGAGAAAATTTTCCAATAATGGACTTTTTAGGGGGTTTGACCAAAGTCAACCCTAAGGTGGGTCCCCTATGTCACAACCCGCATTTTCTCCGAATTAAGAATTATCAGAGTAAGAGAAAACACGCGTCATGATGCCACGTCAAGCAGGGGATAACTGCTGACGCTCAGGCAAATCCAACTACAATCTTTATGCAAGAAAAATCATGTGCTTAATGAATAGAAAATCAGTTATGTTTAGAGTCCGTATCCCTCGGCTCAGTGGATCATCTAGTCCACAAAAGAAAACTATATTTAAACGCTGCGGAAAAATACTTTAATTAGGTTTTACACCCTAAAGAGCGCATAAGGGTCCCAAGAGAACCACTCATGCTATGCAAGACACTACACTTAGTTTATATAATACATATAAGAAAACGGGTTTCGTACGTGGTTTGGAAAATAGTGATTAAGTTTACAAAACATGCTGATCATGAGCTTCATTTATAATCATAATTATAGTTTAAAAATAACTAGCAACCTAGCATAAAACCTTCTCAAAGCAAGTAGACTATCTCCAGAAAAATAAATGGTAGCAGCAATAGTATATATCTAGTACAAGGTAAAAACTACTAGTGGGCGCCAACAACCTGACACGAACCCACCAGCACACATATATGTCTGTAAGAAAGTACTGAAAACGACCTCACAAACAAGGTAAACGAAACTCCAAAGTCCGGGAGTCCACCAACAACAACACCTCCAACTAGCCACCAGACTGGCTACAGCTCAGAACCTGGGGTATTCCAAAAGAAAACAGAATACCTCAGCAAGCAAAAATCAAGGTAAAACTGCATGAAAGAGTCAACCAAAAGGACAAAATAACAGAAAACATGCAGTAGAAAGAGTCACAACTGTCCAAAACAGGACAATAAGAAATGCACAACGTGCAAAGAAACAGCAACGACCCAGCCCAGGAACAACATCCTGCAGGGCCTACTAGGCTACCAAGAGCCAGAACGCTGCAAACTACCAAAGAAGAAATTTCTAACACCCTAAACTGCGGGAAGTGATAGTAGCAAAAACAACAACGAGGAACCGGATCGAAGGCAAACGCAGTCCCCCAATCCACCATGTCCAAGTCAAAAGCTCGAGGGTCAACACGTGAAAACACAAGGGACCTTCCACCCGACATGCCCAGCCCATACCTGGAGCAAGAAATCCATGGGTGGCCTTGGCTATATCACACAACTCCACCCCCATAAAGAGCTACAACCACCACTACTATCCACAACTCACGATTCGGCCTTTAGGAAAGTAAAGAAAACGGCCGACAAGGAAAACCCAGAAATACAACTGGAAAATCCACTCGGAAACGAAATACAAGGTAAAGGAAGAGTGTTGAAATAAACCAACACGACTAGGCGTTGAGTGAAACCCACTCAGTGCCTACCTAAACCTTGGCGTTGAGTGAGCTAGCCTCACTCGCCGCCAAAATAAAGTTACTACCCACAAACCCACTAAAGAATACGGAGCTCGACGACAGTCGAACGGCCAAGGCAGAAGATCCAGAACTCGAGTAGTTGCCTGCCACTTGAGTATCTAAACTCCCACACTCGAAACCACCTAAATTCACCTAGCAAACGAAAACATACAAAGCGCACGATCAGTGACGCACGATCAGTGGTCGTGCGCACTCATCGGCTGATGATCGTGCGAAACGAACCTGGAAACCTGACAGAAAACCTAGCAACTGCGCACGGTCAGTGTCGCACGATCAGTGGTCGTGCGCACTGTTGCCAGCGCTCGTGCGATTGCCCGAGACAGAACTTTGGAAACTGAAATATATACGCGCACGAACAGAGGCACACGACCAGTGGTCGTGCGCCCTAAAGGTTGATGACCGTGCGCGGTCAACCTGCACCGTTTGGAATTTCCCGAACGACACCGGAACGCGCACACGACCCACGCCACTGCAGTAGCAGTAGACAACTATCTCGTCGCACGCTACTACCATTCAAACTATGCCTAACCATTCGAATAATACCTTAACGAAGGAAATTGGCAACCACACCCCCCCCCCCTCCTAACTCTCCCTCTCGGCTACGCCCGAACCAGAGCAACAATCAGAGCAAGGGGAACAACGGCTTCACGCCGACAATTTGGATTCCAAACACCACAACATAGGGGGGTTTCAGTAGGAAGAACTAAGCCCTATAGTTAGCAAGAAAACGAGAACAACAAGGCCTCTAACCTGGGCTAACCGGGATTTCAATTTCAGCAAATAAAATCAAAAAAAACACTTGGCAAGGGCAAGAATACCACTTGCCTCAAATCTCAGCGAAGCTTTGGACTGCTTTCCTCCTCTTCGCACGGATCAAGACGGCCGCAACACCTAGAACAAAGATTCGGCCATTAATGGCGGAAAACTTCCAAAACTGAAAATTCCAATCCTTCCAAAACTCCACGAAAATCGAATTTCTTACCGAAGGAATGAAGGTTTCGACGAGAGCAATCCGAATCCACTCTCGGAATCGAATTCCGTCCACAAACGCTCCGGGAATCGGCGTCCGAAGGGAAGGCTCGGCGGTTACTCCGTTTCTCTCGTACAGGACCGGCGGTTTTCTATCGTGAGGAAGATGATGGCTTTTCCAATACTATATATATATATATATAATTATATAATTATATAATTAATTACAAAATTACATAAAGCACCAAATCGACGCGAAAACCGATTCACCTCGGAATTCGACGAAATTCGCACCGTAGCTAAATACCCACTCTACGAACACAACGGCAAAGTCGAAATTAACTTTCAACGAACAGAACTCGAGTTATACCCAAACAATGCCAAACACAAAGATCCCCCCGAGAGGCCCCACCGGGTCACCACAACGACTCGGTTTGCTAGGGAGATCTTGCCAACAGGCTACCAAACAGGGCACTCAGTTCTAAGGAGCTAAACCATACTCCACACACGGCACAAGCCACGGAAACGCGTCATCGTAACGCCAAACGAGAATAAAATAATCGCTGAAAAGACGGGGCGTTACAGTCACTCCCCCTAAAAGAAAGTTTCGTCCCGAAACTTTACGCACAACCCTCCTACAAAAGAAGGAAAAAGTAACAAACAGAAGTTACAAAGGGAAACATACCGATCAAATCAGCGAAACAGGTGAGGGTACGCCCTCCTCATGGCCGACTCTAGCTCCCAAGTCGCGCTCTCCAAATCCTGATTTTTCCATAGAATTTTCACCATCGGTATGGACTTCTTTCGCAGCACACGCTCCTGAGTATCCAAAATACGAACTGGCACCTCAACGAAAGAGAGGTTGGGCTCTAACTGGGGCACAACATCCAAGAGTTTCCCACTGCTGCGCACACACTTCCGCAATTGGCTAACATGAAAAATATTATGAACACCAGGGAAGTTCGCTGGCAAATCCAATCTATATGCAGACACACTAATCCGCTCCAAGACCTCAAACGGGCCCACATACCTTGGGTCCAATTTCCGATTTTTACCAAATCTCTTCACACCAACCATTGGAGAAACCTTGAGGTATACATGATCCCCTACTAAAAACTCCAAAGCAGACCTACGCCGATTGGCGTTCTTTTCATACCTCTCCTGGGCTAAACGAAGCTTCTCCTGAATAAGCTTCACGGCGACTTCCATCTCTTCTAGAGCATCAGGACCCAACAAAGGCTTCTCACCAGCCTCAGCCCAAAACAACGGAGTCCTACAGCGCCTCCCATACAAAGCTTCGAACGGAGCCATCTGCAAGCTTTCCTGATAACTGTTGTTGTAAGCAAATTCCATGAGTCGCAGACGCTCATCCCACGCTCCACCGTGGTCTAAAATATAGCACCGGATCATATCCTCAACAATCTGATTGACCCGCTCCGTCTGCCCATTGGTCTGAGGGTGGTACGCAGTAGAATACCTCAGATCCGTACCCAAACCCTCCTGCAGACTCTGCCAAAAATGAGAAGTAAACCGGGAGTCTCGATCAGAAATGATGCTAACCGGCACACCGTGGAGTCGGATGACTTCATTCAAGTACAACTCCGCTATCTTCTTCATCGGGTAATCAATCTTATCAGGCACGAAGTGAGCACACGTCGTCAATCTATCCACTATAACCTAAACAGAATCAAATCCTCTCGGGGATTTTGGCAAACCCGTAATGAAGTCCATAGATATGCTCTCCCACTTCCAAGTCGGGATCTCTAGTGGAGTCAATTTACCACCAGGCCTTCCATGATCGGCCTTCACACGCTTGCAAGTGTGACACTCAGCAACATATCGGGCTATATCTCCTTTCATACCATACCACCAAGCAATTAGCTTTAAGTCACGGTACATCTTCGTAGATCCTGGATGGTAGGCAACGCTGGAACCATGAGCCTCACTGCAAATCATACTCCTAATGTCCCCAACAGCGGGAACGCAAAACCTGCCGCGGTACTTCAGAGTACCCGCATCATCAATAGAAAAATCTGGCAACTCTCCCTTCTCTGTCCTGGTAAAAAGGTGCAACAGATCCGGATCGTCCTTCTGATGCAGCCTAGTCAAAGAAATCCAGGACGGCTCTTCCACTGATAAGCTACTCTGCAAACTACAACATCCCACTGAAATATCCATAAGGAGGAACTCCTCAACTAATCGATCGGCGGAGAGGTTAAAGATCTTTCCCGTCTTTCGGCTCAGGGCGTCGGCCACCACATTGGCCTTGCCCGGATGATACTGGATTTCCACATCATAATCCGCCACATACTCAAGCCACTGCCGCTGACGCAGATTCAACTCCTTCTGCGTGAACACGTACTTCAGGCTCTTATGGTCCGTAAAAATCTTGCACTGGGCCCCATAAAGTAAGTGCCTCCACAACTTCAACGCATAGATAACCGCTGCAAACTCAAGGTCATGCGTAGGATAATTCCGCTCATGAGTTTTCAACTGCCTTGACCCATAAGCAATTACTTTCCCATCCTGCATTAATACGCATCCCAGACCTATATGCGAAGCATCTACATACACATCATAATCCATGCCCTCAGTAGGAAGGGTCAGAACGGGAGCAGTACACAATCTCCTCTTTAACTCCTGAAAAGCTTCTTCGCACTTCTCGCTCCAAACAAAAGCCACATTCTTCTGAGTCAGCTTGGTCAACGGTGCGGCTAGAGAAGAGAAACCCTCCACGAATCTCCTGTAATAGCCAGCCAACCCTAAGAAACTTCTGATCTCCTTAGGAGTATTCGGCCTACTCCAATCCGTCACTGCTGCAATCTTTTCTGGGTCAACCGAGATCCCATCCTTGTTCACCACGTGACCTAGAAAAGAAACCTGAGGCAACCAAAATTCGCACTTGCTCAACTTGGCGAATAACTTGTGGTTCCTCAACTCAGATAGGACCAAACGCAAATGCTGCTCGTGCTCCTCAGCACTGCGAGAATAAACCAACACGTCATCAATGAAGACCACAACGAACTTGTCTAGGAAATCCTTGAACACCCTGTTCATCATATCCATGAAGGCTGATGGTACATTGGTCAGACCAAACGACATCACCAAAAACTCAAAGTGCCCATGCCTCGACCTAAACGCAGTCCGTGGAATATCTTCCTTACGGATCCTGAGCTGATGATAGCCCGAACGAAGATCGATCTTGGAGAACACCGTGCTACCACGCAACTGGTCAAATAAATCATCGATCCTCGGCAGAGGGTACCTGTTCTTGATAGTGACCTTGTTCAACTCTCTATAGTCAATGCAAAGCCGCATCGACCCATCTTTCTTCTTTACGAACAAAACAGGAGCACCCCAAGGCGACGAACTCTGCCTGATAAAACCTTTAGCCAATAACTCATCTAACTAAATTCGCAACTCCTCTAACTCACGAGGGGCCATCCGGTACAGCGCCTTAGCAATAGGACGCGTACCCGGCTCCAAATTAATAACAAACTCCACATCCCGCTCAGGAGGGATACCAGGAAGATCATCAGGAAAAACATCGGCGAAACCACGAACAATAGGAATCTCCTCCAAGCGTGGCACGCTAACAACGGTTCCAACCGCCGAGACTAAACAAACACAACAATCAGAAAGAAACAATCTCTGAACACATACCGCAGAGAGAACAGGAGAATCCTAACACGGATCAGCATACACGCTGCCGGGCTGACCGTCGTCCCTGATGAAGTCCAAGCGCTTTCCCTTGCACTGAATGACCGCATCATACCGAGAGAGCCAGTCCATGCCCAAAATGACATCGAAGTCCTCTAGATCAATCATCTTCAGATCCGCCTTCGCAAGAAAATCCCCCAACAAAACCGGGCAATCCAAAATACCCAAATCTGACAACACAGATTCACCAGAGGGAAACTTGACACGGAAGGAATCCCGAACACGATCTAGAGACAACCGATGACGCTCCACAAAGGCTCTAGCCACGAACGAGTGGGTAGCGCCGGAGTCAAACAGAACACGCGCCCAGCAGTTCTTCACCTTAAATTTCCCTATAGGAACGCACAAAACTAAGGAACTAACACAACAGTACCGCAAATAATCTAGCAACTAAACTACCAGGCTAGAAAGAAAATAACAAACTACTAACCTGAGATCACCTGGGTCGAAGTCTGAGCCTCCTCGGAAGAAATCACATTCAGCTTCCCTTTTCCCTTGTCCACACGCTGAGGTGGAGGTAATGCCTGCAATGGAACTGCAGGAAGAGCTGACTGGACCTGAGGACACCTCGACTTAACGTGACCCTTCTACCCACACTGATAGCAGACTCTATCCCTGGACCAACACTGGGCTGTATCATGCCCGGATCGCTTGCAAACTGAACAGGAGACATCTCTCCCAGGAGCACCCTGAATAGCATGAACCTGCTCCTTCTTCTGAGCTGCCGCCTTCTTGAAACACCTCTCAACAGGATGGCCTGATCGGCCACAAAAACTGCACACCACCCTGCTCCTCTTTCCCGGAACAGCATCGGGTACCAGGGGTTTCTTCTCCTCTACCAACTTCCTCTTATCCTTCCTCAACTGCTGGCCTCTGCTCTTCGCCGTCTCAATGGCCTCAACCTTAAGAGCAGCCTCTACAACTCCAGCATAAGTCACTGACCCATAAGCACTGGCCAACTGCTGCACCTCACTCCTCAAACCACCGAGGAATCGCTTGACTCGATCAGCCTCAACGCTGACCAATCCAGGGGCAAAATGGCTCAACTTACTAAACTCTATCTCATACTCACCCACCGTGAGCTGCCTTTGCTTCAGATAGAGGAAATCATTCATGAGGCGGTCACGCTCGACCGAGGGTAAGAACTTCCTCAATAGCATCTCCCTGAACACTTCCCAAGAGCATCCGGCTACCAGGCTCTCCTTCTCTCTCAGCCACCAACTCTTAGCCAAACCTTTAAGCTGATAGGCGGCTATCATCACCCTCTGATCATCTGAAATCCCTGAGTACGAGAACATCTCCTCCATGGAGATCAGCCAGTCGTCTATCACCATGAAATCTGCCTTCCCATCATAAGTGGGAGGGCTCAGCCTCTGAAACTGCGAGATGAAGGCCATCTCTGCTGGCACCACCAATGGAGGCCTCAAGGGTGCAGGAGGAGGAGGAACAGCTAACCCCCCTGCAGGAACTTGCGCACCCTGAGCCTGCCCTGCCATAACTGCCACCAAAGACTGAATCTGGGCTTGCACCTCCTCCAACTGCCTCCCCATAGCTTCGCTACTCTGACGCAGACCCTCGATCACCGCATCGTTCTGAGCTCCAGAAGATTCACCCTCAGATAGGGGAGTCGATCGAGTCGCAGGACGCCTAGCCATCCTAAAAATCAATACAACGCAAATCAGATCCAAATCCCACGACTAGAACCGACTACCAGTACAGACAATACATATGTAGATATAGACTTAAGGCTGCTAAACTTGCTCTGAGAGTTTATCTTCTTCACAATAATTAGATGATATGCCCTATCCTAGGATGGTTAACCACCACCTCACTAACTCTTGTGCCTAGATCGGATGCATGAACTTATGTTAATTTGAAAACTCATGTGTGTACATATGTCATCCTGCAAATCTTTAGCTTGGCGCGTTGTGCTTATGCAATGTTATGATATGCAGGATTGTGCTATGCATTCTAAAAACAAAGGCCCTAATGCATGATATGAGCGGCGTACACATGAAAATGTTATGCATCCCATACTACATAACATTTCCATGCAACGAAAAAAGAAACGTGCTAGTCGCAGTCATGTGGTGAGGTTATGCATCCCATACTACATAACTCTCACATGTAGCCCCTATGGTGGATCCATATACGAACACATATTATGCATCCCATACTACATAATATGCCCCGTATACTTCATGTTATGCTATGAGTGTAGTGTTCGTGCTTTTGCCAAGACGTGCTGATGACATATCGGTGTGTGAATGACATGATGCTGAACTACTAAAAGCATCCAAGGAAGGTTGCCCAACTAACTTGTCAAGCAACCTCCCTCTGATACCAACTGTCACAACCCGCATTTTCTCCGAATTAAGAATTATCAGAGTAAGAGAAAACACGCGTCATGATGCCACGTCAAGCAGGGGATAACTGCTGACGCTCAGGCAAATCCAACTACAATCTTTATGCAAGAAAAATCATGTGCTTAATGAATAGAAAATCAGTTATGTTTAGAGTCCGTATCCCTCGGCTCAGTGGATCATCTAGTCCACAAAAGAAAACTATATTTAAACGCTGCGGAAAAATACTTTAATTAGGTTTTACACCCTAAAGAGCGCATAAGGGTCCCAAGAGAACCACTCATGCTATGCAAGACACTACACTTAGTTTATATAATACATATAAGAAAACGGGTTTCGTACGTGGTTTGGAAAATAGTGATTAAGTTTACAAAACATGATGATCATGAGCTTCATTTATAATCATAATTATAGTTTAAAAATAACTAGCAACCTAGCATAAAACCTTCTCAAAGCAAGTAGACTATCTCCAGAAAAATAAATGGTAGCAGCAATAGTATATATCTAGTACAAGGTAAAAACTACTAGTGGGCGCCAACAACCTGACACGAACCCACCAGCACACATATATGTCTGTAAGAAAGTACTGAAAATGACCTCACAAACAAGGTAAATGAAACTCCAAAGTCCGGGAGTCCACCAACAACAACACCTCCAACTAGCCACCAGACTGGCTACAGCTCAGAACCTGGGGTATTCCAAAAGAAAACAGAATACCTCAGCAAGCAAAAATCAAGGTAAAACTGCATGAAAGAGTCAACTAAAAGGACAAAATAACAGAAAACATGCAGTAGAAAGAGTCACAACTGTCCAAAACAGGACAACAAGAAATGCACAACGTGCAAAGAAACAGCAACGACCCAGCCCAGGAACAACATCCTGCAGGGCCTACTAGGCTACCAAGAGCCAGAACGCTGCAAACTACCAAAGAAGAAATTTCTAACACCCTAAACTGCGGGAAGTGATAGTAGCAAAAACAACAACGAGGAACCGGATCGAAGGCAAACGCAGTCCCCCAATCCACCATGTCCAAGTCAAAAGCTCGAGGGTCAACACGTGAAAACACAAGGGACCTTCCACCCGACATGCCCAGCCCATACCTGGAGTAAGAAATCCATGGGTGGCCTTGGCTATATCACACAACTCCACCCCCATAAAGAGCTACAACCACCACTACTATCCACGACCCACGATTCGGCCTTTAGGAAAGTAAAGAAAACGGCCGACAAGGAAAACCCAGAAATACAACTGGAAAATCCACTCGGAAACGAAATACAAGGTAAAGGAAGAGTGTTGAAATAAACCAACACGACTAGGCGTTGAGTGAAACCCACTCAGTGCCTACCTAAACCTTGGCATTGAGTGAGCTAGCCTCACTCGCCGCCAAAATAAAGTTACTACCCACAAACCCACTAAAGAATACGGAGCTCGACGACAGTCGAACGGCCAAGGCAGAAGATCCAAAACTCGAGTAGTTGCCTGCCACTTGAGTATCTAAACTCCCACACTCGAAACCACCTAAATTCACCTAGCAAACGAAAACATACAAAGCGCACGATCAGTGACGCACGATCAGTGGTCGTGCGCACTCATCGGCTGATGATCGTGCGAAACGAACCTGGAAACCTGACAGAAAACCTAGCAACTGTGCACGGTCAGTGTCGCACGATCAGTGGTCGTGCGCACTGTTGCCAGCGCTCGTGCGATTGCCCGAGACAGAACTTTGGAAACTGAAATATATACGAGCACGAACAGAGGCACACGACCAGTGGTCGTGCGCCCTAAAGGTTGATGACCGTGCGCGGTCAACCTGCACCGTTTGGAATTTCCCGAACGACACCGGAACGCGCACACGACCCACGCCACTGCAGTAGCAGTAGACAACTATCACGTCGCACGCTACTACCATTCAAACTATGCCTAACCATTCGAATAATACCTTAACGAAGGAAATTGGCAACCACACCCCCCCTCCTAACTCTCCCTCTCGGCTACGCCCGAACCAGAGCAACAATCAGAGCAAGGGGAACAACGGCTTCACGCCGACAATTTGGATTCCAAACACCACAACATAGGGGGGTTTCAGTAGGAAGAACTAAGCCCTATAGTTAGCAAGAAAACGAGAACAACAAGGCCTCTAACCTGGGCTAACCGGGATTTCAATTTCAGCAAATAAAATCAAAAAAAACACTTGGCAAGGGCAAGAATACCACTTGCCTCAAATCTCAGCAAAGCTTTGGACTGCTTTCCTCCTCTTTGCACGGATCAAGACGGCCGCAACACCTAGAACAAAGATTCGGCCATTAATGGCGGAAAACTTCCAAAACTGAAAATTCCAATCCTTCCAAAACTCCACGAAAATCGAATTTCTTACCGCAGGAATGAAGGTCTCGACGAGAGCAATCCGAATCCACTCTCGGAATCGAATTCCGTCCACAAACGCTCCGGGAATCGGCGTCCGAAGGGAAGGCTCGGCGGTTACTCCGTTTCTCTCGTACAGGACCGGCGGTTTTCTATCGTGAGGAAGATGATGGCTTTTCCAATACTATATATATATATATATATAATTATATAATTATATAATTAATTACAAAATTACATAAAGCACCAAATCGACGCGAAAACCGATTCACCTCGGAATTCGACGAAATTCGCACCGTAGCTAAATACCCACGCTACGAACACAACGGCGAAGTCGAAATTAACTTTCGACGAACAGAACTCGAGTTATACCCAAACATAGCCAAACACAAAGATCCCCCCGAGAGGCCCCACCGGGTCACCACAACGACTCGGTTTGCTAGGGAGATCTTGCCAACAGGCTACCAAACAGGGCACTCAGTTCTAAGGAGCTAAACCATACTCCACACACGGCACAAGCCACGGAAACGCGTCATCGTAACGCCAAACGAGAATAAAATAATCACTGAAAAGATGGGGCGTTACACCCTATGCTGATCAAAATAAAAGTAGGTCTAAGACATCGGGAGTTGGGTCAAAGTTGGGGTGTCGTGTCACAATTTTTGTGTGCACGCTTTTCGATGCACGACAACGCTCGGTTTGACCACAGGTTGACTACTCGCCTTCAAAATTAACTGAAATGCACTCGGTTGACTTGTATTGACCATATAAATCCAACGCCACTAACCGGGGTTGAATCGGAGTACGTTTGTTAAATATTAAATCTGCGAGTCGCAACGCGCTAAAACAGTCATAATGCTCATATTCGTTGTTAGACTTCGAATTGAGATGCAACGAGTTCCAATACGTTCGTATTGACTATACGATGCCATCTGAACTGACAAAACTCATATTGGAATTCTCTAACTCGATATTCAAAAATCTTATTTTCACGATGTTTTACGAGGAATGCATATTCACCATGACCTCGAGATTCAACGGAACGAGTTCCAACGAACTCGTACTGACTATACGAGGCCACAGAAACTGATAGAACTCAAATTGGTGTTCTCTAGCTCTATATCCCCATCTAGGGTTACCTCCTACCTTGGTATGGGCCACGGGTAGAGGTTCAGCTTACTTTTATTGGGCCCATTAGAGTTCCGGTGACCCGATAAAAGTCTAGATGTTACACAAATAAACCAAGCCAATCAAACCAGATACAAACAAAAGAGCAAGGAAATCTCATACTATCAAAAATCTTTACAGAGCGAGGCATACATGTCGAGGCTTGATTTGACATTATACCCGATGGAAGCAAAAACAAGAAAGCAAAATCTAGCCGCGCGGACTCAAAGAGTAACAGCCGACTCAGCCGAGCTGTACTATGGAGTCCGCTGAATTCGTTAGGTAGCTAGACCGCAACCTAACCACGTGGACACCCTGTTATTCCAATGATGAATAACTATCTGCAATCAGCTAGCTGCCTAACTGCGTGGTCAACTAGCCACCAGATTATCCACGAACAGCTACTACTGAACTGAACATACCGCCAGAAGCAGACAACTTATACAACTGGGAAAGATTGCCAAAGAGAAGACCACCTGGTCGTAAGTCAAGACCTGCTGCTAACCGCCGATTGTATTCACAGAGTCCGCACTGATCCCTGACCAAATTTGATGCAGGCTAGTCCTTTTGGGCGTTAAGGTGATCGACGTAACTAACGCAATGCTCTCTTATAACCCTCACGCCACACTCAAGCCTTAAACGCAGTAATGGCATAATTTGTATTTGCAATATTCAGAGATTACAGAGGGTTCGCAAAGCCCTTCAAGATAATACCAAGGCGATAGGCCAAGGTCCTCTCAAGCGAAAGGAACCCACACGGTTCGGTCGAGCATTGTTGTACCAAAAGAGAATTCACCAAAAAACAAAAGATTCGGACAAGGTTGGTTCTCTCCCAACAAAATAAAAAATGAGGGCCTCCACGCCTCACGAACTTAAATGGAAAAAGGAAAACACCAACAAGATCTATGAAGAAATTAACCACGAAAATTCAAGCGTTTCACAAGACACACAACAAGAATATGCCACAAGATCTATCAAGAGGGAAAATCATAGAGTAGAAGATATATTCGTTACCCAATCGGAATGGATGATTCCAATTACTCTCTACTTGGTTCGACCTTCAACGGCTCCACTGGAGTCACGCCGGATGGAGAGGAACTTGTCCTCCTTCGTCGCTTCATGTCGGGGTTTAAGAATCCACAAAAGCAAATGTCACAACCCGCATTTTCTCCGAAGAAAACGGTTTATCAGAGTAGGAGAAAACACGCGTCATGATGCCAAGTCGAGCAGGGGATAACTGCCGACGCTTTGGCAAACCACTATCAACTATACTTTATGAAAATTCATAAGTTATATGATTAGAAAATCAGTTATATTTTTAAAGGCCGTATCCCTCGGCTCGGTGGATCACCTAAAAGAGTGCATAAGTGTCCCCAGAGGACAACTTATACTATGCAGGACCCTACTTTTGATTTATACTATATATATAGGAAAATGATCTTTTTACGTTATTTGAAAAATAGTAACGAGTTTTATAAAACATGTTGATCATGAGGTGTACTTATAATAGTGTTTTTAGGTTTAAAAGTAACTAGCAACCTAACATAAATCATCCCAAGAGCAAGTAGACTAACTCCAGAAAGGTAGCAGCAAAAAGTAGCACATCTAGTATCAAGGTAAAACTACAAGTGGGCGCCAACAAACTGACATGAACCCACTGGCAAATATGTATGTCTGTAAGAAAACCACTAAAACTACCTCACAAGACCAAGGAACTAATCTCCACAGAATGAGAGACCACCAGCAACAGCACAACACAACTAGCCACCTAATCGGCCACTAACCAGAACCTGAGGCATTCAAAGAAGAAAAGAATACCTCAGCAAGCTAAACAAGTAAGCTGTACGGAAATGTTAGGTTATAAGGTAAGCAAGAAGAGTAAGTAAACAAAAAAACTAACACCACTGTCCAAGGCAAGACAAAAGAAAAGCACTAAGTGCGAGGAAACAGCAACAACCCTGCCCAAAAATATATCCTGCAGAGAGTACCAGGCTACCATGAGCCCAAACGTTGCAAATTTACAAAGGAAGAAATGACTAACACCCTTACCTGTAAGAGATGGTAGTAGCAAAAACAACGCGGATCCGGGTGTGAGGCAAACTCGGCCCCCCAACCACCATTTCCAAGAAACAAAGCTCAGGGGTCTACATGTGAAAGCACTAGGGACCTCCCACCCCCTTGCCCAGCCCGTACCTGGAGCAAGATAAAAGAAAAAAGGGTGGCCTTGGCTAAATTACACAACACCTCCCCCATTAAGAGCTTCAAACCACCACTACTAACCACGACCCACAATTCGGCTTTTTCGGAAAAAGATAAAATAGCCGACAAGGAACCACAAAATCAAGGAATTCACTCGGGGGAGAAAATCAAGGTAAGGGAAAAGCGTTGAGATGACTCAACACGGCATGGCGGTTAGTGAGCCCCACTCACTCAACGCCTAAACAGACGGTGGTGTTAAGTGAGCTAGCCTCACTCACCGCCAAAACAGCAATGGCGTTGAGTGAGGTTCACTCACTCAACGCCTTCTACAACACTGGCTGTGGCGTTGAGTGAGCTAACCTCACTCAACGCCAAAATAGCTATGGCGTTGAGTGAGGTCCACTCCCTCAACGCCTTCAGCAAAGCAGGCTGTGGCGTTCAGTGAGCTAACCTCACTCAACGCCAAAAAAGCTATGGCGTTGAGTGAGGTCCACTCCCTCAACGCCTTCAACAACACAGGCTGTGGCGTTGAGTGAGCTAACCTCACTCAACGCAAAAATATCTACGGCGTTGAGTGAGGTCCACTCACTCAACGCCTTAGCACTTAACTGCAAAAAAAACCAACTGCGGCATTGAGTGTGTCCACCACTCTCAACGATAAATTTGCTTTGGCGTTGAGTGAGGTCGACTCACTCAACGTCAAAGTACTCAACTGCAAAAGAACAAACTGCAGCGTTGAGTGTGTCCACCACTCTCAACGATAAAATAGCTTTGGCATTGAGTGAGGTCGACTCACTCAATGCCAAAGTACTTAGCCACAAAAGAACAGACTGCGTCGTTTAGTGTGTCCACCACTCTCAATGATAAAGTAGCTTTGGCGTTGAGTGAGGTCGACTCACTCAACGCCAAAGTACTTAGCCGCAAAGGAACAGACTGCGGCGTTGAGTGTGTTCACCACTCTCAACGATAAAGTAGCTTTGGCGTTGAGTGAGGTCGACTCACTCAACGCCAAAGTACTTAGCCGCAAAAGAACAGACTGCGGCGTTGAGTGTGTCCACCACTCTCAACGATAAAGTAGCTTTGGCGGTGAGTGAGGTCGACTCACTCAACGCCAAAGTACTTAGCCGCAAAAACTTTGTCTCCATCAAAACTCCAGTAAGTCTAAGTACAGGGAAGGCTTCTACTACAGCCACTACACAGGCAAGCACACATACACCCCAACCCGAGCCTAAGCAAGATCGGTTTGCATAAAAAAATTAAGCTATAGCTTTTCTCCTCTACCTGGCTATAACTACTGCATAGGAAAGAAATTAACCCAACCCTCAAGCCCTCACTTATCCCGAGAACTAGGTTTCTCTATCAACAGTTGGGTTTTGTACCCGATTTCAAGCAAGAATAGGGTTTCTAACCTAGGGCTAACAAGATAACAAGGAGATAGATAAAAAGAATTACACGGCAAGGGCAAGAATACCACTTGCCTCAAATTTCTGGCGAAGCTTGGTCGGCCTCCTTTACTCTCACGCGGTACCAGCAACAGCAACACCTAAAGCAGAAATCTGGGGCTTTAATGGCGGAAACGGACAACCTAAGAAATTCGAGACCCCTAGAAACACCACGAAAACTGAATTTCTTACCTTAGGAATGAAGGTCTAGGCGAGAGCAATCCAAATCCGATTTCGAAATCGAATTCCGTCCACAAACGCTCCCGGATTCGGCGTCCGAAGGGGAGCAGTTCCGGCGGTTTCTCTGTTTTCCGCGAACAGGTGCTGCGGACGGGGGAAGAAGGTGAACAGGAGCGGTTACCTCTTAAGTCTAAACTATCCTATATATAGCACCCTTACTAATCTTAATTAGATAATTAATTAATAATGAACAAAAGACAAGGCACAACCGCCAAGTACCCGCACCCTTTCAGAAAAATAATATTTAATATAATATTTATTAAATAGTTTTATTTTTCATAAAATACTAAAACGATGCGAAAACCGAACGTACTCGAAATTCGGCGAAATTCGCACCGTAGCTAAATATCCACGCTACGAACACAATGGAGAAGTCGAAATTAATTTTCGACGAACATAACTTGAGTTATACCCACCCGAAATCAAAACACCAGCATCCCCGGAGAGGCCACACCGGGTCACCCAAAACGACCCGGCTTGCTGGGGAGATCTTGCCAATAGACTACAAAATGGGCCACTCAGTTCTAAGGAGTTAAGACCACACTCCACAGATGACACAAGCCAAGAAAATGCGTCGACGTAACGCCAAGCAAGAATTAAATAATCACAGAAAAATCGGGGATGTTACAGTCACTCCCCCTAAAAGAAAGTTTCGTCCCGAAACTTTACGCATACGCCTCAACTATAGAAGTAAAGGTAACAAGCCAAACATTACAAGAAGAAAACAAACCAATCTAATCAGGGAAACAGTTGAGGGTGAGCTTCCCTCATAGCCGACTCTAACTCCCAAGTCGCGCTTTCCAAACCCTGATTCTTACATAGAACTTTGACCATTGGGATGAACTTCCTTCGCAGCACCCGATCTTGAGTATCCAAAATGCGGACCGACACTTCAATAAAAGAGAGATTAGGCTCCAACTGGGGCACAACATCCAAGACTTGCCCACTACTGCGCACACACTTCCACAATTGGCTTACGTGAAATACATTATGAACACTTGGGAAGCTTGCTGGCAATTCCAACCTATAGGCTGATACGCCAATCCGTTCAACAATCTTAAATGGGCCCACATACCTCGGGTCCAATTTTCGGTTCTTACCGAACCTCTTAACAGCAACCATCGGGGAAACCTTAATAAACACAAGGTCCCCTACAGAAAACTCTAAGTCTGACCTACGCCGATTGGTGTTCTTTTCATATCTCTCCTGAGCTATACGAAGCTTTTCTCGAACAAGCTTCACCGCGACTTCCATCTCCTCGAGCGCATCCAGACCCAACAAGGATCTCTCACCTGTCTCAGCCCAAAACAGGGGGGGTTCTGCAGCGCCTCCCATACAAAGCTTCAAACGGAGCCATTTGCAAACTTTCTTGATAACTGTTATTGTATGCAAACTCCATAAGTCACAATCGCTCATCCCACGCTCCACCGTGGTCTAGAATGTAACATATGATCATATCCTCAACTATCTGGTTCACCCGATCCGTCTGCCCATTGGTATGTGGGTGGTAAGCAGTAGAATACCTCAGATCTGTACCCAAACCCTCCTGCAGACTCTGCCAAAAATGAGAAGTAAACCGGGAGTCTCAATCAGAAATGATGCTAACAGGCACACCGTGCAATCTGATGACCTCATTCAAGTACAACTATTCTATCTTCTTCATCAGATAATCAATCTTATACGGCACGAAGTGAGCACACTTCGTCAGTCTATCCACTATGACCCAAACAGAATCAAATCCCCTTGGATATTTCGGAAAGCCCGTGATGAAGTCCATAGAAATACTTTCCCACTTCCAAGTCGGCATCTCTAGTGGAGTCAACATACCACCAGGTCTTCCGTGATCGGCCTTCACACGCTTGCAAGTGTGTCACTCAACAACAAATCGGGCTATATCACTCTTCATCCCATACCACCAGGCAATTTGCTTCAAATCACGATACATCTTTGTAGATCCCGGATGGTAGGCAACACTGGATCCATGAGCCTCTCTGCATATCATACCCCTGATGTCTCCAACAGTAGGGATGCAAAATCTGTTGCGGTACTTCAAAGTACCCACATCATCGATGGAAAAATCCGGCAACTCCCCTCTCTCAGTCCTGAGGTATAAGTGCTGAAGGTCCGGATCATCCTTCTGGTGCAACCTAGTAAGGGAAATCCAAGACGGCTCTGCCACTACCAAACTACTCTGCATGCCACAGCATCCCACCGAGATATCCATATGTAGGAACTCTTCCACTAAACGATCGGCGGAGAGATTAAAGATCTTCCCCGTCTTCCGGCTCAGGGCGTCGGCAACTACATTGGCCTTGTCTGGATGGTACTAGATCTCTACATCATAATCGGCCACATACTCTAGCCACCGCCGCTGGCGCAGATTCAACTCCTTTTGCGTGAACATGTACTTCAAGCTCTTGTGATCAGTGAAGATCTTGCACTGAGCCCCATAAAGTAGATGCCTCCACAGCTTCAATGCATAAATCACCGCTGCAAACTCAAGGTCATGCGTAGGGTAATTTCTCTCATGAGTCTTTAATTGCCTTGACCCATACGCAATCACTTTTCCAACCTGCATCAACACGCAACCCAGACCAACATGCGAAGCATCCACGTACACATCATACTCCACACCCTCAGTAGGTAGGGTCAAGACGGAGCAGAGCACAATCTGTTCTTTAGCTCCAGGAAGGCTTCTTCGTACTTCTCGCTCCAAAAAAAGACCGCGTTCTTCTGAGTCAACCTGGTCAAAGGTGCAGCCAGGGTAGAGAAACCCTCCACGAACCTCCTGTAGTAGTCAACCAACCCTAGGAAGCTTCTGATCTCCTTGGGCGTGCCCGACCTGCTCCAATCCATCACTACTGCGATTTTTTCTGGGTCGACCGAGATCCCATCCTTGTTCACCACGTGGCCCAGAAATGAGACCTAAGGCAACCAAAATTCGTATTTGCTCCACTTGGCGAATAACTTGTGATTCCTCAACTCCGATAGAACCAAGCGCAGATTCTGCTCATGCTCCTTAGCGTTGCGGGAATAAACCAATACGTCATCGATGAAAACCACAACGAACTTATCTAGGAAATCCTTGAACACCCAGTTCATCATATCCATGAAAGCTGATGGTGCGTTGGTCAGACCAAACGACATCACCACGAACTCAAAATGTCCATGCCTCGATCTAAACGCAGTCCGTGGAATATCTGCCTCACGGATCCTGAGCTGATGATAGCCAGAATGAAGATCGATCTTGTAGAACACTGTGCTACCGCGCAACTGATCAAGTAAGTCATCGATCCTCGGCAGAGGGTACTTGTTCTTAATAGTGACTTTGTTCAACTCCCTGTAGTCAATGCAAAGCCGCATCGACCCATCCTTCTTCTTTACAAACAAAACAGGAGCACCCAAAGGAGACGAACTCTGCCTGATTAACCCTTTTGCAGACAACTCATCTAACTGGACTCGCAACTCCTCTAGCTCACGAGGGGCCATCCGGTACGGCGCCTTAGCAATAGGACGCGTACCCAGTTCCAAATCAATCACAAATTCGACATCCCGATCGGGAGGAAGACCAGGAAGGTCATCAGGAAACACATCAGCGAAACCACGAACAACGAGAATCTCCTCTAAGCGCGGTATACTAACAGCAATCCCAACCACCGAGACTAAACAAGCAAAACAACCAGAAAGAAACAAATTCTGAGCACATACCGCAGAAATGACAGGAGAATCTTGGCACGGATCAACATATACGCTTCCTGGCTGACCATTGTCCTTGATGAAGTCCAAGCGCTTCCCTTTGCACTGAATTACCGCATCATACTTAGATAGCCAGTCCATGCCCAGAATAACATCGAAGTATTCCAGATCAATCATCTTCAAGTCTGCCTTTGCAAGAAAATCCCCTAACAAAATAGGGCAATCTAGAATGCCCAAATCTGATAACACGGATTCACCAGAAGGGAACTTGACGCGGAAGGTATCACGAACTCGATCTAGAGTTAACCGATATCGCTCCACAAAGGCTCTAGCCACAAATGAGTGGGTAGCGCCGGAGTGGAACAGAACGCGCGCCCAACAGTTCTTCACCTTAAATTTCCCTATAGGAGTATATACAACTAAGGATCTACCAAAACCTAACTGTAACCATTCTAACAAATAAAACTTTCAAGCTGGAAAAAAGAAACAACTAACCTGAGATGACCTGAGTCGAAGCTTGAGCCTCCTCGGAAGAGATCACGTTCAGCTTTCCTTTACCCTTGTCCACACGCTGAGGCGGAGGTAGTGCCTGAAGTGGAACTGCATAAAGAGCAGGCTGGACCTGAGGACACCTAGACTTGATGTGACCCTTCTGCCCGCACTGATAGCAGACTTTATCCTTGGACCAGCACTGGGCAGCATCATGCCCGAGTCGCTTGCAAACAGAACAGGAAACATCCCTCCTAGGAGCACCCTGAATAGCATGAACTTGCTCCTTCCTCTGAGCTGCTGCCTTTTTGAAACACCTCTAAACAAGGTGGCCTGACCGACCACAGAAGCTACACACCACCTTGCTCTTATTTCCCGAAGCAGCACCGGGTACCTGGGGTTTCTTCTCCTCAACAGACTTCCGCTTGTCCTTCCTCATTTGCTGGCCTCTGCTCTTTGCGGTCTCGATAGCCTCCACCTTCAGAGAAGCCTCCACTACCCCTGCATAAGTCTCTGATCCATAAGCACTGGTCAACTGCCGCACCTCGCTCCTCAAGCCACCAAGGAATCGCTTGACTTGATCAGCCTCAACACTTACCAACCCAGGAGCAAACCGGCTCAACTTGCTGAACTCTACCTCATACTCACCGATCGTGAGTTGCCTTTTCTTCAGGTGGAGGAAGTCGTTCATAAGACGGTCACGCTTGATCGAAGGCAAGAACTTTCTCAGCAGTATTTCCTTGAACACTTCCCAAGAGCAACCAGCTACCAAGCTCTCCTTTTCTCTAAGCCACCAACTCTTCGCCAAACCCTTGAGCTGATAGGCGGCTATCATCACTCTTTGATCATCTGAAATACCGGAGTACGAGAATATCTCCTCCATGGAGATCAGCCAATCGTCTATGACCATGAAATCTGCCTTCCCATCGTAAGTAGGGGGGCTAAGTCTCTGAAACTGTGAGATAAATGCCATCTCCGCTGGCACCACCACTAGAGGTCTCAGGGGTGCAGGAGGAGGAGGAACAACTAACCCCCTGCAGGGCCTTGCACTCCCTGAGTCTGTCCTGCCACAATTGCCACCAAAGACTTGATCTGGGCTCGCACCTCCACCATCTGCCTGCTCAAGGAATCGCTACTCTATCGCAGGCTCTCGATCACCGCATCATTCTGCGCTCCCGATGACTCACCCTAAGATAGGGGGTCGATTTAGTCGAAGGGCGTCTCGCCATCCTAAAATCATAGCAATATTAGTCAGATCCTAGTACGACAGCTGCAACTAACTACAAGTACAGACAATACATACATAAATATGAACTTAAAGCTGCTAAACTTGCTCTGGGAGTTTATTTTTTACAAGAATTGATGTTATGCCTTAACCTAGGATGGTTAACCACCACCATACTAACTCTTGTGCCTAGATCGGGAATGCATGACTTATATTATTTTTGACTCGTAAACTTATGTGTGTACATATGTCATCCTGCCAGTCTTTAGCTTGGCACGTTGTGCTCATGCAATTTTATACTATGCATGTTTGTGCGATGCATTCTAAAAAGGCCCTAATGCATGTTATGAGCGGTATACATATGATAATGTTATGCATCCCATACTACATAACATCCTCATGCAACGAAAAAGAAAACGAGCTAGTCGAAGCCATGTGGTGAGGTTATGCATCCCATACTACATAACCCTCACATGTTTCCCCTATGGTGGATCCATATACAAACACATATTATGCATCCCATACTACATTATATACCCTGTATACTTCATGTTATGTTACGAGTGTAGTGTTCGTGCTTTTGCCAAGACGTGCTGATGACATATCGGTGTGTGAATGACATGATGCTTAACTGCTAATGCAATCAAAAGGGACGGTTGCCCGACTAACTTGTCAAGCAACCTCCCTCTGATACCAACTGTCACAACCCGCATTTTCTCCGAAGAAAACGGTTTATCAGAGTAGGAGAAAACACGCGTCATGATGCCACGTAGAGCAGGGGATAACTGCCGACGCTCAGGCAAACCACTATCAACTATACTTTATGAAAATTCATAAGTTATATGATTAGAAAATCAGTTATATTTTTAAAGGTCGTATCCCTCGGCTCGGTGGATCACCTAGTCCACAATTTAAAAGTTATACTTATACGCTGCGGAAAATACTTTATTCAGGTTTGACATCCTAAAAGAGTGCATGAGTGTCCCCAGAGGACAACTTATACTATGCAGGACCCTACTTTTGATTTATATTATATATATAGGAAAATGATCTTTTTACGTTATTTGAAAAATAGTGATGAGTTTTATAAAACATGCTGATCATGAGGTATACTTATAATAGTGTTTTTAGGTTTAAAAGTGACTAGCAACCTAACATAAATCATCCCAAGAGCAAGTAGACTAACTCCAGAAAGGTAGCAGCAAAAAGTAACACATCTAGTATCAAGGTAAAACTACCAGTGGGCTCCAATAAACTTACACGAACCCACTGGCAAATATGTATGTCTTTAAGAAAAACACTAAAACTACCTCACAAGACCAAGGAACTAATCTCCACAGAACGAGAGACCACCAGCAATAGCACAACACAACTAGCCGCCTAATCGGCTACTAACCAGAACCTGAGGCATTCAAAGAAGAAAAGAATACCTCAGCAAGCTAAACAAGTAAGCTGTACGGAAATGTTAGGTTATAAGGTAAGCAAGAAGAGTAAGTAAACCAAAAACCAACACCACTATCCAAGGCAAGACAAAAGAAAAGCACTAAGTGCGAGGAAACTGCAACAACCCTGCCCAAAAATAAATCCTGCAGAGTTTACCAGGCTACCATGAGCCCAAACGTTACAAATTTACAAAGGAAGAAACGTCTAACACCCTAACCTGTGAGAGATGGTAGTAGCAAAAACAACGCGGATCCGAGTTGGAGGCAAACTCGGCCCCCCAACAACCATTTCCAAGAAACAAAGCTCAGGGGTCTACATGTGAATGCACTAGGGACCTCCCACCCCCTTGCCCAGCCCATACCTGGAGCAAGATAAAAGAAAAAAGGGTGGCCTTGGCTAAATTACACAACACCTCCCCCATTAAGAGCTTCAAACCACCACTACTAACCACGACCCACGATTCGGACTTTTCGGAAAAAATAAAATAGCTGACAGGAACCTCAAAATCAAGGAATTCACTCGGGGGAGAAAATCAAGGTAAGGGAAAAGTGTTGAGATGACTCAACACGGCATGGCGTTGAGTGAGCCCCACTCACTCAATGCCTAAACAGACGGTGGTGTTAACTGAGCTAGCCTCACTCACCGCCAAAATGGTAATGGCATTGAGTGAGGTTCACTCACTCAACGCCTTCTGCAACACTGGCTGTGGCGTTGAGTGAGCTAACCTCACTCAATGCCAAAACAGTTATGGCGTTGAGTGAGGTCGACTCCCTCAACGCCTTCAGCAAAGCAGGCTGTGGCGTTCAGTGAGCTAACCTCACTCAACGCCAAAACAGCTATGGCGTTGAGTGAGGTCCACTCCCTCAACGCCTTCAGCAACATAGGCTGTGGCATTGCGTGAGCTAACCTCACTCAACGCAAAAATAGCTACGACGTTGAGTGAGGTCCACTCACTCAACGCCTTAGCACTTAACTGCAAATAAAACCAACTGTGGCATTGAGTGTGTCCACCACTCTCAACGATAAATTAGCTTTGGCGTTGAGTGAGGTCGACTCACTCAACGTCAAAGTACTCAACTGCAAAAGAACAGACTGCGGCGTTGAGTTTGTCCACCACTCTCAACGATAAAATAGCTTTGGCATTGAGTGAGGTCGACTCACTCAATGCCAAAGTACTTAGCCACAAAAGAACAGACTGCGGCGTTTAGTGTGTCCACCACTCTCAACGATAAAGTAGCTTTGGCTTTGAGTGAGGTCGACTCACTCAACGCCAAAGTACTTAGCAGCAAAAAACAGACTGCGGCGTTGAGTGTGTTCACCACTCTCAACAATAAAGTAGCTTTGGCGTTGAGTGAGGTCGACTCACTCAACGCCAAAGTACTTAGCCGCAAAAGAACAGACTGCGGCGTTGAGTGTGTCCACCACTCTCAACGATAAAGTAGCTTTGGCGTTGAGTGAGGTCGACTCACTCAACGCCAAAGTACTTAGCCGCAAAAACTTTGTCTCCATCAAAACTCCAGTAAGTCTAAGTACAGGGAAGGCTTCTACTATAGCCACTACACAGGCAAGCACACATACACCCCAACCCGAGCCTAAGCAAGATCGGTTTGCATAAAAAAAATTAAGCTATAGCTTTTCTCCTCTACCTGGATACAACTACTGCATAGGAAAGAAATTAACCCAACCCTCAAGCCCTCACTTATCCCGAGAACTAGGTTTCTCTATCAACAGTTGGGTTTTGTACCCGATTTCAAGCAAGAATAGGGTTTCCAACCTATGGCTAACAAGGTAACAAGGAGATAGATAAAAAGAATTACACTACAAGGGCAAGAATACCACTTGCCTCAAATTTCCGGCGAAGCTTGGTCGGGCTCCTTTACTCTCACGCGGTACCAGCAACAACAACACCTAAAGCAAAAATCTGGGGCTTTAATGGCGGAAACGGACAACCCAAGAAATTCGAGACCCCTAGAAACACCACGAAAACTGAATTTCTTACCTTAGGAATGAAGGTCTAGGCGAGAGCAATCCAAATCCACTTTCGGAATCGAATTCCGTCCACAAATGCTCCCGGATTCGGCGTCCGAAGGGGAGCTGTTCCGACGGTTTCTCTGTTTTCCGCGAATAGGTGCTGCGGACGTGGGAAGAAGGTGAACAGGAGTGGTTACCTCTTAAGTCTAAACTATCCTATATATAGCACCCTTACTCATCTTAATTAGCTAATTAATTAATAATGAACAAAAGACAAGGCACAACCGCCAAGTACCCGCACCCTTTCAGAAAAAAAATATTTAATATAATATTTATTAAATAGTTTTATTTTTCATAAAATACAAAAACGATGCGAAAACCAAACGTCCTCGGAATTCGGTGAAATTCGCACCGTAGCTAAATATCCATGCTATGAACACAACGGCGAAGTCGAAATTAATTTTTGACGAACAGAACTCGAGTTATACCCACCCGAAGTCGAAACACCAGCATCCCCCGAGAGGCCACACCGGGTCACCCAAAACGACTCGGCTTCCTAGGGAGATCTTGTCAATAGAATACAAAATGGACCACTCAGTTCTAAGGAGTTAAGACCACACTCTACAGATGACACAAGCCAAAAAAATGCATCGACGTAACGCCAAGCAAGAATTAAATAATCGCAGAAAAATCGGGGGCATTACAACAAACCTCTTGCCTTGGACGAATTTCTTCAAGGAGGGGGTTGATCGATTTTTGGTGAGGGGGAAGGGGGTGGTCGGGTTAGTTTTGAGGAGGATAGCAGGCCTTGGTGTGGTTGATGAAGGGGTCGGTTTTGGGAGAGGTATTGAAGGCTTGGGTCGAATATTGGAAAGGGGGAGGAGGAGGTAGAGAGGGGGGAAAGAAAAGGGGGAGGCCGAAATTTTGGAGAGGAGGAGGAGGAAATGTATTTTCCAAGAGGGGAAGAGAGAGGAGGGGGAATTTCAAATTTTGAATCCTTGGTTTTTCAATTTTTTCATTCTCTACTCAATCCTTCATGAAAAGGCCTATATATAGGCTACACCACTCAATCTCCACCATACAATATTAAACCACTCATTATTGCTAATGACACCCATCATGTCATAACAAAACAATAATTAAAGACATTAAATAAAGATAGCAATTGATGGTTATAGGCACCCATCATACATGAAATTAAATAACATTGCAAAGTAAAATAATAATAAAACAAAACATAAAAAGTTACTTAATAATTAATAATAATTTATTAATAATTATTATTAATTATTAATATATTGGTTTGCGCTGCGGGCGGATATTTTGGCGTCGCTCCACACGGTCATCACAGCACTGCAAGTCTTTATCTGGAGGCGGAAAAATATCTTCTATAAGCACGCCATCATCGTCTTTCACATGTTGAGGGCCGTCTTCTCCATCAATCCTCCCCCGCTCAAAAGTACTCATCACCGATGAGTAGATCCGATTGTACAGGTGCGAGAAAGCATCATCCATTAGAACGACGAAGCGGCACACAACACCACTAGGAGAGGAGGGCACAACAACCTAGAGTATCCTGCCATGCAAAAATATGTTCCTAGGGAACCTTGGCAACGCATTAAGAAATAAAGGAAAATAAAATTCATCATCAACAACCAACGTACCTCCAGTGAAGACCGATGAATATAGCGATCCAAGCACAAACTCACTACCAAGACCCAAAGAGAACAAAGTGGAAAATATATACGGAAAGGTGGTTATTTCAAGTGGCATAGAAGCATGAAGCGTAAAATATAAAACGATGAAAATAGAAGCTATGCCCAAATCAGTGGAAAATTCTAAAAGAAATATCATGTTTCCAAACTCCCTTAAGATTTGCAAAGGATGGACTTGCCAATTCGTTAATATTTTTAAGGTGCCCGGGGCATCCGTTTAGGGGTGAGACAAGCCAAAACAAATCATCCACATAACGGTGGGAGACTCTCCGATACAAACTAGCAAGTAATTTAAAGGATGCATTTTGATAAATTAAGATGTTAAGAATGCGCCTAATTAAATTAAAATCGTGAGGGGTGAACCCATGTGCAACATGACCTGAGTTAATAGTAGAAAATAACAGGACTAAGTCCGGTGGCACGGGTGCTTTAAATTCATTAACGAAGGAGTCCAACGTCGTAGTTTTAAATTTAGATTTAAATTTAGACTTAAAAATTTCACAAAGAAATGCCTGCGGAAAACGCTCATCACCAACTATAGAGTTGGACGTTCTCGGATTTGAAAGGTAGTGCGGGAGACATAACTCAACATACCCAACTACGTTCACTAATGTGTGCATGCACGGATCATCAAAAGGCGGAGGATAAATGCAAGCGACCGGGCTTGGCAAATAATTATGTCTAGGGGACGCCACATAAAAACGTACCATCGCCACGGAATCATTAGCAGTTAAAAACAAAATCTTACCCAACACCAAGCGGTCAGATGAATGGTCCATCCTAGGAACAACATAGTCAGATCTATGACAAGTAGTGGAAAGACCGAGCGCGACAACTAACATATCGCTCACACACATCTGTATGGGTAAGTCTAACGGGGGAGCAAGATAAATAAACATCTCTAGATATCTCGGGCTAGAAATGACAAGCTCGTTCCCTAACAAGTCATCTAATCGAGTCAAGTGAACCGGAGGAGGAGTCAACATGGTCGATTCCGGAGTAGGAACTAAATCATACTCACCGTCAAAACATGGATTTAATGTCCAAGAAAAATCCTCCGGGTGCAAGCCATCAAAATCAAAGGAAAAATCAAACAGTAGATTCATCCTTACCGAAAACTCAGCCGACATGTCTTCCAACCCACTAGATAATTCGTCCAAATCATAATCAGTATTGGTCTCAAAAGTAGGCAAAGGAGCTAACATCAAAGAAATGTCTATCGGGTCCCAAGTGCTAATGTCATCCACAAATTGCCTTCCCACACAGGTTAAATCTTCCAAAATGTCACATCCTTCGCTAACCAAATCTTCCCATGAAGTAGGTACATTGTCTAAATTAGGGTGGAGGGTTCGGCAAATCGAATCCTGGGAAGAAACAAAATTAGTATGACCCTCAAGCAACGATGATAATATCAATGAACTATCTCCCAGATGTTCACCACTAAGATTATCCCAAGATAGGCATCCATGCCAAGGTGACTCTTCCAACACCGTTGAAACATCTACCAATCCTGGATCAATCATTATAATATTGTGATCCTCACTCGCACTTATCCGACTGGATTGATCTAACGGAGAAGCTAAATAAATGGGCACCTCAATATGTTCCGAGCTAGAAGGAACTAGCTCGTGTTCTAGCAGGTCATCACCTAAATCAGTAATAGGTAAGCTCTCAACATAGGGTGACTCAGCCGGAATATCTTCTGACTAAGGGTCATCAGAAGACTCCATAACTATCAAGGGAGAAGCCTCAGAAACATCGCCGAAAGGAAGAGGAGATGGTTCCTCAGAGGAGAAATACTCGTCCAGGTCACTAGGGTAACCAATCTCCTCATCGTCACTCAAATCGCCAGCGTATTCAGCTTCTTCCTCAGTGACAGGCACAGTCCTAGACACCGCCTCAGACTCAACAGGAGAGTCAAAGACTGATTCAGGCAGCTCGGGGAGAGACTTAATAGGGCCTAAGGGCGTAATCGGGGTAGGATGCTCAATAGAGCCAAGATCAAGTGCGCCACTTGACACATATGTCGTAATCATTTGCTTACCTTTACGGGTAGGATTACTCTCACCCCGCGGGCTCATGGCAGTCCTAACAGTCACATGTACAGAACTCGGGATAGGGGACCTCATGTAACACCCCATAAATCTCAAAAGCCAAAATTGGGATTCAAGTTGGCTGACACGGCTTGAGACACGGGCGTGTCTCAGGGCATGCCAAGTGTACACGGCCTGGGACACGGGCATTTCCCAGGGCATGTCTAGCTTAGCTGAGGGCCAGTTGTGTCCGAGGAGGACACGGACTGTGACACGGGCGTATCACAGGGGCGTGTTTGGCACATGGCTAGGGACACGGGCATGTGCCTTAGCCGTGTTGTTTTTGGGTGATTTTGGAGGTCGAGTTATAGGGATGACATGGCTAGGCACACGGCTGTGTACTGGGTGACATGGGCGTGTCAGGTTTGACACGGGTGTGTTGCTACCCGTGTTCTGGATTGTTTTAAGTCGGTTGTGCGCCGCTTCAGGAACACGGCCTATGACACGGGCGTGTCACAACCCGTGTTCAGCCCAGGAAATTCAATTTCAGGGCTAATCTGAGCCTTCCATTTTCTTTGACCAAGATCCAATGGTCTAGGATGTTCCCTGGGTTTATAAGGCCGGATTTGAGATGTATAAAACTCATTTGAGTTGTGCCATTCTCTTTCCTAAGTGAAGAGAGAGAGGAGAGCAAGGGGAGGAAGAAGAAGGGAAAGCCAGCTGCCGGTGGTGCTGCGGTGGTCCAAATCGCGAGCCGAGTTCAGCTCTGTGGAGGCTTGATCGCTGCGAAGCTTTCCAACCGTGTACTTTTCGTCATGACTCCAAAACGTACTTTAAGGGTAACGATTTCCTTCTTGGACAAGTGAAGTCCTTCTTTCCTGCATTTGTATAGGAATCCTCAACCAAAAGGTGGATGGTGAAGTGATTCCCTTGGGTCGGCGGTACGTCCCTTGTTGTATTGCATTAGAACCGGAAGTATGAGTACGGTTAAGCATGTTGTGTGAAGCCCATCTGGACATGTTGGTTTGGATTGGTGATGCTTGTTTGCACATCAGAGAAGACTCTGTGAATATTGTTTGTATGCATGAAATCCATGGTGAATGTAAGACCCCGCCTTTTTTTTTCTTCTAAAACACCGGGGTCTTAGGCCCAGAACCGCCACTTTGCGGTGACACCTTCACGCCCTGAAGGGTCATCACCACAAAGTGCCGATTCTGTCGGCCAATTCCATCACAGGAAGGTAGCAAAATGAAGTACAAGCAAGTCCACATGAAAATCACATATGTAAAAATAAAACTCCACGAAGGGAGTGTCCACAGAATAATACATCAGAGTAATAGAATATGGGCTTATGCCCAGTACATCATGTCCTCACTACAAATCACTCATGCGGAAGCAAAAACAAAACATCTACTCAAGGTCGAGACTCACAGTCCCGGCTGTATGAACTCTGGAGCTAGACTGCCCCATCTCCAAGCGCACCGGTATCTAGGGCTGCTCCCCTGTGCTGGGCTCCACGATCCCCGAAAATGATGCGGTTCGAAAACCGTTAGTAATAAAGACTAAGCCCTATCATCCCCTAACCCTTCCCCATGGATCCTAGGTACCGAGCAGAGAGGAAGAAAGGGGAGGACATGTAGGTGGAGAATAAATCAAAGAAATAGGTGGCAGCGGAACTAATCTAGCAATTCTATAATAAATATGACAGAATCAAAAAGTAGGTAAAGTAACCTTAACTTATGTGCAGAAGCGCATAAGCCAAGGGATCTTCTACAAGGCTCCCTTCGTATAAAGTGTCCCATACCACTTATACGTTGGGGTGTCGGTTATCAAACAACAACATATATATAAAGAATATAACCTTAATTTATAAACTTGCCCACACAATCTTATAGACCAAGGGGTCGTTTTGCAAGTCCTAATATATAAGCGTCCCATTCCACTTATACTTTAGGTGTCAGGGTTAAATGAATCGATTATGCTGACATGCAAGTGGGAATGTTGGAACATACAAGTGCAACTCACACACCCGACTCTGTGCACACAGACCTTTAGTTCCCCCTTTCGGAGTCGTTACCTCCCAGGATACCTCTGTAGTGGCAGACGGAAGCGGTGGGTTGGGCCTCGCCCACCTCTAAACTAGTAAAGCACTACCGGTCAGACCTATCGTACTCCTCAACGCTTGGTAAACTAAGCGGACTCCTGCGTACTCTTGCCAGCTGGCGCACCGGACTTCTATTGGCGAAGTGCTAACCACACTTGCCGAGTCAGCGTATTGGCGTCGGTGCATCGACCCTCCAATACCGAAGACCCACCACCTTAATTTTATTTCCTTTTTATGCACATGCAAGTTTAATCGTAATCAAACAAAAACCGAGCCGAAGCTCCCCGGACCAAAACGTCCGTCTCTTAATCAACCGAGTTGAAGCTCCCCAGACCATTCTGTCCGTCTCTTAACCAACCGAGCTGAAGCTCCCAACAATCTTCTTGTGCTACAGTGTTTGTGAGACGTGCAACCTTAATTACTAGGTTACTCTTTTCAGTTTGTTATTACATTCTACGTTAACCCAGGACTGCCCCAGGTATTCCCTGTGAAGGGCTCTCAAATGGCACTAGGAACTTTGATGGTAGCTGAAGCCCATCTTCCCTTTCGCAAGGCACTTATTTTTATTGGTTGATTCCCTTTTACCCATTCCCTTCGCAAATTACGATAGACTATCCTAGGGTGATTTTTAACCTTCCTCTCTTCGGGAAAGACGATCTTTCGTCGAACCCGAGCACCTCTTAACTCTAGCCAACACCACTTCCCACTACTCTTCGTATCATTCTATTGTTAAATCATCCACATCTATCCACCCAGACAAAATGACTAACTCCAACAACTATCCCAGATCATGTCCTATTGCAATTTAACAATTTGCTATATGCAGACCAACCTAGACCATATGTAGAACCGAATAGGAGATAACCTAGATAATCATCCAAATGCCCTAACTTATTTACTGGAGACATATCATGATATAAGTAGCCTAAATCCAGAAAATGGTAATTTTCCTAATTTATCTGGCATTTAATTAATTTCCTCAAAAATTCCAAAGGTTACCGGTTTGAACACGAACTACCCTAAGTAGTCATGCAAGATGTCCAACAAAATATACTAAATATTATGTAATCTCAATATAGTAAATCCAAAGTATCACAATTTTTCTATCATCAAAAGAGCACTAAAACTATTTTAGCAATATTTTCTATCTTCAATTATTTATGAACCAAGTACAGAGTATATTCATCCAAAAATTATAAATTAATTATAGTATGCAGGTACAACCTTAAAAATAGTATTGACCAAGTTTCATAAATTTTAAGTAACAATATCATCCATAATTAATTTTCAAAGCATAAAACCCTTTTTTAACATTTGTGAAGGAAGTACTTGATTTACTCAACTAACAATTATGCAAAAATTCAAAGGTAACCATTATGTCCTAAAACATTTACTTCCAAGATTTCATGAGGTTTCAATGATCAGAAAGATTCAAATAATTAAAACATCACTTGGGGCTATAACAATTGTTACAAATGAAGTACTGGAAATAGACATCATAAAATTCCAATAAAATCGTTATTGGTTCTACCCGCCCCAAAACTTACTCTACCCAAGTTTCACAGCCTTTAAATAATGTTTGGTAACAGATTGTGCTTAATTAGTATTTTATCCTAAAGCTAAGATTAGGGTTTTGAGGTATCTACTTGTCTTCAAATCCTCCAAGATTCCATCCAGATGATTCTTACCATGCTAACGTCAACTCTATAGAATTTCAAGGCAATACAAGAGCAATTGCCCCCATGTCCTTCACAATCCTCAAAACCCTCCATCTAGGGTTTGAGTTTGGATCCTAGGGTAAACCAACCCTAAATCACACCATTTTCTCCAAGTGGGTTATAATAAGCCCTCAAAGTCAGTGGTCAAAATATCAGCCTCTGTTGAGGTGATTTGACCGTTCCAACCTCTAGTGCACTTTTTACTCAAAAGCGCCTCACTATTGCCTAGTTAAGAATAGGTGACTCCCTATCCAAAACTCTCCAAATGAGTTAAAAATTTGTACAAAACTAGGTTTTATAGCCAGGGACCACTAACCAAAATTTGGGAGGGTTTGGAGGTCATTTGACCACTTAAATAAATTACTCTAACTTTATTAAATTAAAACAAAAACTTTAGGCAAAGTATCTCCGAAAATTCCCATTTTTGTACATCCTCTATATACGGCTAAGGGTAACCTCCGTCCCAAATTTCAGGTCATTTGGACAAGGGACGAAAAGTGGGCATTTATTTTTGTTTCTGCCAAACTCTAGGTACAGCCCCTACTAAAACGGGTGCTGCGGTCAAACCACTTCCCCAAACGAGTTAAAACCAATTTTAAATTAATATATACTTGAAGGGCTACAACTTTCGTGTCTGGCTATTATTCCTAAATCGGCCTCTAAGTGCCTCGTTTTGCAATATCAAAATGACCAATTTAATGTATATTTACCTTATATATTATATACTTAATTTTATATTATAAAAATATCTTTACTGTTCATCTTCCTCAAAACCCGAAACTTGAACTCAGAAACACATATTTCCTGTAGCTCTTCCGTGATCCGTCGCCGGCCGTCCGGTCACTTCCCTGGCCAGCCACCACCATCACCTCCGTCGAGGTGATGGCTATCGGTCGGCGGTGGTTTTGCCGCCGGAGGTGGCGGTTTCTGGCGTACCCGAAAAATATATTTTTCATGGTTTTCCATGAAAACGCGAGATAGGTCCGGCTCTTTTGAGCACGAACTTCCTTTCTAAGATCCTAAGATCTACCCATAAGAGAAGAAGTAGAGGAGGACCTTGTTTGCGGTTTGGAGGCGAGATGAACGTCAGATTGTCATGGCACGGTGGTGGCATTCTTGAACTTCTCCTATAGCAAGAACAATAATCTGAATCCGTTTGGTCAAGAGTGTAACCTTCTCATATTGCTCTAAGGGGGATTTTATAGATCTCCAAGTGGGGAGGGGAAAGGGTGAATCATTCATGGCCATGAAATCTCTCTCTTAATAATATTTCGGTTATGGTGCAGGGAGAGGAAAAGGTGGAAGATGAAATGACTGATCCAGGTGGCTATTTCCTATTGGGTCAACCCTTCCTCATTTTTATTAAGTAATTAGAGAATAAAACGGCCCATTATTACTCCCGGTGTAACTTCCCATAATCAGAATTTATTATAACACGTGTTAGAATAATTTCGGGCCTGAACCGACGTTTCGGCCTTTGTCACGGGCGTAAAACGTAGGTCACGGGCGTGACAGGCCCGGGTGGCAAATTCTGAGTTCGACGATCGTCTTCCTGAGATCGACGATCGTCGAAGGGGGGTCACGCCCTATGTCACGGGCGTGACACGCCGGTCACGGGCGTGACAGGCCGGGTTGCAAATTCTGCGCTCGCCGATCGTCATCCGGAGATCGACGATCGTCGAAGGGGTCACGCCCTAGGTCACGGGCGTGACAATTCCAATCACGGGCGTGAAAGACCTGTGATGCAAATTGTGAGTTCGACGATCGTCTTCCTAAGATCGACGATCGCCGAAGGGGGTCACGCCCTAGGTTACGGGCGTGACATATCGGTCACGGGCGTGACAGGCCCGGGTTGTAAATTCTTCGTTCGGCGATCGTCTTCCTGAGACCGACGATCGTAGAAGGGGGTTACGCCCTAGATCACGGGCGTGACAAGTCGGTCACGGGTGTGATCAACCCGTGACCCAAAATCTTGGTCGATGTATTTCAATTCTTGGGCTTCCTAGGGTTCTATCATGGCAGACCGACTCTTAGGGGTCTAGCCGAAAATGGGATGTTACAGTGGATACCTATAGTTTGGTGTCATAGGAAGTACTGGAGGAAGTCCAGGAAATGGTGAGAGTTGGGTTCAATTCTTGTGGCCATGAGTGCAATATGATGTGAAGTTGAGCCAGTAGGCTGCAATAGGAGAAATGCCTTGGTGGCGGACGGGCAAAGTGAAGTTGTACCCGCGTCAGTCCAGTCTTGAGTCTGACAATTTTGAGCAACGGGAAAGATGGATCTGTACCCGCGTTATTATTGTCTAACCTTGTGTGCTTAAAGCCCTATTAGTATCACATAGCGAGAGTCGATGGCTTGCGTGCCGATCAGACTAGAAATGCTCAAATTGGACCATCATGTCTGGGACCTCTGAACGGTGGTGGGACCCGGTGTTTCCGGTACACCAGAATGTGCCCTGAGTGCACAGAATGTTGGGCCGTCTTGCCGGCATTTGTGGTATGTATTGCCTTGATGGCTGGATATATATGTATGAGATGTAAAATGCTATGCATGGAAGGAATTCCGCTGCCCCGTGCCAGGGGCAGGATCGTTAAAATTGGTCAGCTGAAAGCTTATCGTTGCCCTGTTTACCACCGCTTGGTGGATTGGTTCTTACAGGTGCAGGTGGTTCTGGTCCGAGCGGGACTTACCAGGCCGAAGCTCAAGCTGTGTTGCTGCCCTCGAAGGCTTTGCTTTTTTTTCTTCTTGTTCATATGTGGCCGGCCTGCGTGCCGATGTTTGTAAACCTCACTTTTGTTAAGAGAAATCTGTAAGGCCATAAGGCCATTTACTTTGGGTGTAACCATTCCTATTTTGTTATAGTGGACAGTTCTTGTAACTCTTGAGTTCAAGTTTGCAACCGTGAAAGCTTCCGCTAGAATGCTCTGTGTTAGGATGCGTTGGTTTTGATATTATTTGGTAGCGTCTCCGCCTATTTGTGGAATATGGTGTGGGGCCCCGGCCGGACCCTCTATTATATTCTTCTTGGCGGGTAGAGGTGTTACAATTTGGTATCAGCTTGTTGGTCGATCTCTTCCGAATTCGCGGACGAATTCTTTTGAGGGGTATCGAGCACGTGTCAGTACTGCCGTTATAACACATTAATTGAACTCAAGAATGTCCACTTAGGATTGTAAATACACTTGTTTGGTGTATTGGAGTGTTCTTTTTTTTGTATGTTTGTCATTTGTTTAGTCGCTAAATTGTGTTTCTACACATATAGGTGATTAGAAGTGTTGCGGGTCAATCGGAACCTCAACATTCTGTTGAAAGTGCGGCACCGGCTAAGGTGCCCACACCTCCTCCATCTGCTGAAACTGTGTGTTTCATTACGGAGATGGTACTTTCTGTGATGAATGCTCAGCAGGCTGGGCAAGCACGTCCTGCTGTGGTGCCAACGCATGCTGGGGTAAGGCAAGAATCGGCAGAAGTTATAGTTGATCCGCGGGCAGCAGATCAACAATTGTAGAAATTTATGAGCTTCAATCCTCCTCAATTTACTGGGGCGGGATCCCCGACCCAATCGGAGGATTGGCTTGCAAGGATCAAGAGAATCGAGAGCAATCAGAGTTAAGGAGGAGCAGAAGGTAATGTTGGCCACTTTCCTTCTTGAGTGAGAGTCTCGGTTGTGGTGGGATGAGATTGAACTGCATCACTTGGCTGACAGACAGTTGGCAGAGGTCTCGATGGAGGAGTTCTGTAACACCACCCCATCCGTTACATGACGTATCGTAGAAGGTCCGGTCGGGGCCCCACACGATATGCCACAAACAGACGGTGAGGTCACAGAATAATACCAAACCATAAACGTATCCTAACACAGAGCATTCTAGCGGAAGCTTTAAGTTGTAAATTGAACTCTAACCAGGAATGTCCAATATATAAACCACAGTTATATATACAGCCACGGAATGTACAACAAAGGTGAAGGGCTGGCCTTAAGGCCTTACAGTTCCTCTTTCCACACATCATGGATTACAAACATCGGCGCGCAGGCCGGCCATACATGAGTGAAAGCAAAACAAACAAAACCATTCGCGCAGCCTTCAAGGGCTAGCCGCAGCAACAGCAGCAACAGCAGTAGGGCTCCAGCCCTTCATTTACCACTTGACTCTCCAGCACCTGCATAGGGACAATCCACCAAACGGTGGCAAACACGGCAACGGTCAGCATTCAGCTGACCCAATTATAACAATCCTACCCCTTTCTCGGGGCAGTAGCATTCCTTCCCTGCACAGCATGGTATCAACAATAGCAACTATGTGCTCGCAGGCACATTCAAGCCATCACAACCGTCGGCCACACGGCCCGACAGTCCGTGCACTCAGGGCACATTCTTGGTGCACCGGAAAACCAGGGTCAACACCACCGTTTACACGGTATTGAGCATTCTAGTCTTTTTGGCGCGCGGGCCTAAGACTCTCATTATGCGCTCCAACAAAACCCACAACCAGGCTTCCAAGTCGGACGGACATAACGCAGGTACGGATCAGCCACCCCCCGTTGCTCAAGTCGCCGTGCCACCTCGAATACGGAAGTATCCATGGCAATTTATAGGCGCGGGTCGGTTTCACCTTTCCTGTTCGGCAATCTGCCTTTTCACCGAGTTGCAGCCCAACGGCTCAACCGCACACAAAGTGGCAACGCACGGCCACAAGAGTTGCATCCAACCCTCTTCATTTTCTGGACTTCATCCAGTACTTCCTGCTGCACCAAGCAACAGGTAGGCACAAGGTAAACAAGCCATAACCACGGAGTCTTCTCCGATATGCAAACAAGCATCACCAATCCAGACCAACATGTCCAGATGGGCTTCACACAGCATGCCTAGATCCGTACTCCAATTTCGGACTCTAACAAGGGGGACTTCACATATCTACCACAAGGGATGCCACAACCCACCGCACACTCGCGGGGAAGGGTTTTCCCTATGCAATGCAGAAAAGAAGGACTTCACATGTCCAAGAAGGGAGATCGTTACCCTTGACGATCTCTTGGGAGCCATCGAAATCTAGCCAGTGAGAAAGCACCGCAGCAGCTTTGCCTTCACAGCGCTGGCCTCGGATCTCGAATCGGACCACGGGAGCTCCGCCGGTGGCTTGATCTCCTCCTCCTTCTTCTTCCTCCTCTCGCTTCCTCTCTTCACTTAGCCAAATGAAGAATGATCTCTTCATCCAGCCTCTGGTGGTTTTAATCCAGCAAAGAATCACCTGAGCCCTTGGATCCAAATAGAGAAAAGGAACGACCACGATTTTCCCAAAATTACATTTTTTTGGCTGACACGGCCTGTGACACGCCCGTGTTACAGGCCGTGTACCCTTAAGCGGCACACGCGGCACTCGTACCGACTGAACTCTACCAGAACACGGGCATCAACACGCCCGTGTCGAACCTGACACACCCGTGTCTGTCATGTGACACGCCCGTGTCACCCCTGTTACACGGCACTCAACGAGCTCTAAAACCAATCAGAGCAGTACACGGGTAGGCACACGCCTTCAGACACGCCCGTGTCAAATCTGACACGGCCGTGTTCAAGGCTTGGTTCCGGGCCGTGTACTTCCCTGACTCAATCCGGCAATTTCTTGAGTGACACGCCCTGGGACACGCCCGTGTCCCAGGCCGTGTACCCCCGACACGCCCTGGGACACGCCCCTGTCCCAGGCCGTGTCAAACATCCTGCACCTCAAATCCAGTTTTGAGATTTTTGGGGTGTTACAATCCTCCCCTCCTTAATAAAATTTCGTCCCGAAATTTGACACGGTAAGGAAACAAGAAACACAATACTATCACTTGATAACTCTGAAATAACAAAAGTACACGGTCTACAGTTTACACAAATAGCTCGGAAAATTCAGCTCGCATGGTCTGCTCTCGCTCCCATGTTAGCTCTTCACGGCCACAATTGTCCCATCGGACCTTGACCATCCCGATCACCTTGTTCCGCAACTGTTTATCGGCTCGATCTTCGATCCGAATGGGTCGAACTCTCATCGTTAGCCCATACTCGACCGGTACCCGATCATACTCCACTACTTGAGCTGGATCCTTGACAGCTTTACGGAGTACTGAGATGTGAAATACATCATGCAAGCCACTCAACTCTACTGACAGCGCTAGTCGATAAGCAGCTTCCCCAACGCGCTCCACCACTTCAAATGGACCAAGGTACCTTGGACTTAGCTTTTTCAACCGCCGAATCCTGGACACGCCTTTGAAGGGTTTGATCTTCAAATATACCCAATCACCCACCGCGAACTTCACGTTCCGGTGTTTGGCATTGTAGTACTTTGCTTGACGATCTTGGGCTATCAATAGCCTCTCCCGAATAGAGCGTATAAGCAAGGTAGCTTCTTCGACTTCCTTTTTCCCACTCAGCTTAGATTCGCCTGCTTCTGCCCAAGCTAACGGTGTACGGCATTTACGACCATACAAAGCCTCAAATGGTGACATACCGATGCTCGCTTGGTAGCTATTATTATAGGCAAAGCTGCTTCTGCCCAAGCCACCGGCGGAGCTCCCGTGGTCCGATTCGAGATCCGAGGCCAGCGCTGTGAAGGCAAAGCTGCTGCGGTGCTTTCTCACTGGCTAGATTTCGATGGCTCCCAAGAGATCGTCAAGGGTAACGATCTCCCTTCTTGGACATGTGAAGTCCTTCTTTTCTGCATTGCATAGGGAAAACCCTTCCCCGCGAGTGTGCGGTGGGTTGTGGCATCCCTTGTGGTAGATATGTGAAGTCCCCCTTGTTAGAGTCCGAAATTGGAGTACGGATCTAGGCATGCTGTGTGAAGCCCATCTGGACATGTTGGTCTGGATTAGTGATGCTTGTTTGCATATCGGAGAAGACTTCGTGGTTATGGCTTGTTTACCTTGTGCCTACCTGTTGCTTGGTGCAGCAGGAAGTACTAGATGAAGTCCAGGAAATGAAGAGGGTTGGATGCAACTCTTGTGGCCGTGCGTTGCCACTTTGTGTGCGGTTGAGCCGTTGGGCTGCAACTCGGTGAAAAGGCAGATTGCCGAACAGGAAAGGTGAAACTGACCCGCGCCTATAAATTTCCATGGATACTTCCGTATTCGAGGTGGCACGGCGACTTGAGCAACGGGGGGTGGCTGATCCGTACCTGCGTTATGTCCGTCCGACTTGGAAGCCTGGTTGTGGGTTTTGTTGGAGCGCATAATGAGAGTCTTAGGCCCGCGCGCCAAAAAGACTAGAATGCTCAATACCGTGTAAACGGTGGTGTTGACCCTGGTTTTCCGGTGCACCAAGAATGTGCCCTGAGTGCACGGACTGTCGGGCCGTGTGGCCGACGGTTGTGATGGCTTGAATGTGCCTGCGAGCACATAGTTGCTATTATTGATACCATGCTGTGCAGGGAAGGAATGCTACTGCCCCGAGAAAGGGGTAGGATTGTTATAATTGGGTCAGCTGAATGCTGACCGTTGCCGTGTTTGCCACCGTTTGGTGGATTGTCCCTATGCAGGTGCTGGAGAGCCAAGTGGTAAATGAAGGGCTGGAGCCCTACTGCTGTTGTTGCTGCTGCTGCGGCTAGCCCTTGAAGGCTGCGCGAATGGTTTTGTTTGTTTTGCTTTCACTCATGTATGGCCGGCCTGCGCGCCGATGTTTGTAATCCATGATGTGTGGAAAGAGGAACTGTAAGGCCTTAAGGCCAGCCCTTCACCTTTGTTGTACATTCCGTGGCTATATATATAACTGTGGTTTATATATTGGACATTCCTGGTTAGAGTTCAATTTACAACTTAAAGCTTCCGCTAGAATGCTCTGTGTTAGGATACGTTTATGGTTTGGTATTATTCTGTGACCTCACCGTCTGTTTGTGGCATATCGTGTGGGGCCCCTGCCGGACCTTCTACGATACGTCACGTAACGGATGGGGTCGTTACAAGTTCTCTCGGTTATTCTTGGCAAAGCATCTGCCAATGCAGCAGAGAATATCAATGGAAATGGAATTTTAGCGGTTGACTCAAGGAGATTGTAGTGTGGATGATTATCTTCATGAGTTCACGCGGTTAGGAAGATATGCGGGTTCTATCTTCACCGAAGAGGAGCGTAAGACTAGTCGGTTTTATGCGGGACTACGAGATGAGCTACGATATCTGCTCTCGAGTTCTGTAAGTCAGGGTTTTCAAGCCTTAGTCTGTATGGCTCGGTCGTTGGAGACCGATATGAAAAGGGGGCAAGTAAAGGGGACCTTGGCTGTTGCAAAGCAAGAGTTCAAGTCGCCGCGTCCGGAGAAATCTGGGTACCGAAGGAGATGGAATAAGAAGTCCAAATCTACTGGACAAGCTCCTTCAGCAACTGTGACGGAGGCATCGTCGGGGTATGGATCTCGCGCCTGTCTTACATGTGGGAAGGTGGGACACTTCGCACGTGATTGCCGTGTTGGCCCTCCAAAGGGTGAAAAGAAGACGGGAGCGTCTTATGCGGAGAAAGGGAAGACTGTGGTGGAGTCTTCTGCGTCGCACATGCATCCCTGGGTCTTCAATCTTGGACAACAAGAGGCCATTAAGCAGGCCGATGTCGTCACAAGTGTGCGCATTTTTTAATGTTAATTTAAACTGTGTGTTGTGCATGTTTAATTTTGGTGTTATAGGTTTTGTCCTTATACGGGATTATCCGGCACGAGCACTGTTCGATACAGGTGCTTCCCATTCGTTTCTATCTGAAGAATTCGTTTTACGAATCGGGGTGCCTATACGGACCACGACAGACAGTATAAAGGTGCTGCTACCTAACGGATGTGTGTTATGCGCGTATAAATCTTGCGGTCTTGAGATAAAGATAGGGAGTCGGGAGTTCAAGGTGGAAACATTCGTATTGCCGATTACAGAGTTTGATATAATCTTTGGTATGGAATGGCTTTCAGAGCAGCATGCCTGTATAGATTGTACTTCAAAAGAGGTCACACTGGGGCAAAATACCGAACAAGAGACCAAGTTCACTAGTATGCGAGGGATGAGTGGGATGTTGTTATCTGCTCTCCAAGTCACTAAGGCAGTTTGGAAGGGTGTAGAGTTATTCTTCACACTCATTAAGGCGGTGGAGCCGAAGGCAAGTGTGCATGAGGTGCGGATTGTATTGGAATACACTGATGTGTTTCCAAAAGACCTTCCGGGTTTACCTCCCCAAAGGGAAATCGACTTCGCTATCGAGCTGGTGCCAGGTGCAAAACCTGTGGCCCGTTCGCCTTATCAGGTAGCGCCAAAAGGGATGGCCGAACTGAAAGTTCAATTGCAAGAGTTGCTGGAGCAGGGATACATACGCCCAAGTATGTCACCTTGGAGCACGCATGTTCTATTTATGAAAAAGAAAGACGGTAGCTTGCGGCTATGTATTGATTACCGCGAATTTAATAAGCTGACGGAGAAAAACAAGTATCCGATTCTACGGATCGATGACTTGTTCGATCAGCTAGCAGGCTCAACCGTCTATTCAAAGTTGGATTTGAAATCCGGGTATTACCAAATGTGGATTAGGGAAGGTGACATTCCCAAGACAGAGTTTGGCACACACTACGGTCATTATGAGTTCACGGTGATGTCGTTTGGGCTATGTAATGCGCCTTCGGTATTCATGGACTTAATGCACCGAACGTTCTGAGAGTACTTGTATTTGTTTGTAATCGTATTCATTGACGACATCCTAGTGTACTCGCAGTCAGAAGAAGATCATGCAAACCATTTGTTGTTGGTACTGCACACCTTGCAGAGGAATAAGCTGTATGCCAAGTTCTCGAAGTGTGAGTTCTGGCTCTTCTCAGTGGATTTTCTGGGCCATGTAGTTAATGGAGAAGGAATAGCAGTGGATCCGGTAAAGATAAGTGCCATACAAAATTGGTCGGTGTTGTCTTCAGTGGTCGAAGTGAGGAGTTTCCTTGGACTGGCAGGCTACTACAGACGGTTTGTGGCGAACTTCTCCCGGATTGCTTTACCTCTGACAACGTTGACGAGAAAAGATCAGAAGTTCATCTGGATGCCGGAATGCGCGCGAGCTTTTGATGAGCTGAAGAGTCGTTTGACCACGGCGCATGTATTGACGTCGCCATGTGGTACAGACGGCTATGAGATATACAGCAATGAGTCAGGGAGCGGCTTAGGCTGCGTACGTTCTCCTGCAGTTTGGCAAGGTGATTGCTTATGGCTCACGCCAATTGAAAGTGCATGAGCGTAACTATCCCATCCATGACTTGGAGTTGGCGGCGGTGATCTTTGCGCTAATGTTGTGGCGGCACTATCTGTATGACGTTAAATTCGATATCTATACAGATCATAAGAGTCTAAAGTATTTGCTCGATCAGAAGGATTTGAATTTGTGACAACGGAGGCGGATGGAGTTCCTTGGGGACTACACCTTCGATATTCACTATACTCCCGGGAAAGGAAATGTGGTCGTGGATGCCTTGAGTCGTCGGACTCCGGCAGGGGCAAATTGGCTTCTAAGACATGATAAAGGCCTAATTTGAGATCTGGAGACTTTAAATATTTCTTGTGTTGAAAGGAATACTACTGCAAAGGCATGCTTAAACTGGACGGAGGTACAGTGTGACCTGGCGGACAGAGTTCGGCAAGCAACAGAACTGGATGAAAGCCTGCAACGCTATGCAACAGAAAGTGCTGACTCTAGGTTTTCGTTTATTGACGGTCTGTTTTGGAAGGACGGTCGTTTGTGTGTTCCAGATAGGGGTAAGCTTCATGAAGAGGTGATGTATGAAGGCCACTTCACTAAGTATTTGGTTCACCCCGGGAGTACGAAAATGTATAAGGATATGAAGAAGCTGTTTTGGTGGCATGGAATGAAGGATATAGCACACTATGTTGCGAAATGTCAAACTTGTGCCTTAGTAAAGGCGGAAGGAAAAAAATCGGGTGGTTTGCTGAAGTCGTTGCTTATCCCTGTGTGGAAGTTTGATGATATTTCCATGGACTTTGTGCATGGATTGCCGAGGTCACAGCGGGGAAATGATGCGGTATGGGTGATGGTGGACCGGTTAACCAAGGTGTCGCACTTCATCCCGAATCGAAGGGATGATCCAGTGGAGAAATTGGCAAAGATGTACGTGGATACTATTGTACGATTGCACGGTGTGCCGTGTAGCATCGTTAGAGATCGAGATGGGCGTTTCACTTCGGGTGATTGGAGGTTAGTCCATGAACTGTTGGGTATGAAATTGCATTTCAGCACAGCCTTCCATCCTCAAACAGATGGTCAGACCGAGAGAACCAACAAGACATTGGAGGATATGCTCTGAATGTGTGCGCTGGATTTAAGAAAGAATTGGGAAGATCATCTCGGCGTGATTGAATTTGCCTACAACAACAGCTACCAAGCTAGCATCCAGATGGATCCCTTTGAATCATTATACGGTAGGAAATGTCGTACACCTTTGGCTTGGGCGGAGACTGGCGAAACAAAGTTGTACCGACGAAAAGAGTTAGATGATGCAAACTCAATCATACGGTTGATACGTGAAAGGCTGATAATGGCTCAAGACAGGCAAGCTAAGTATTACGATGCCAAGCACCGAAACGTAGAGTTTACGGTGGGTGATTGGGTGTACTTGAAAATCAAACCATTCAAAGGTGTGCCCAGGATACGGCGTCTGAAAAAGTTGAGCCCGAGGTATCTGGGACCGTTTGAAGTGGTCGAACGTATTGGTGAAGCCGCCTATCGGTTAGCACTTTCGCAAGAGCTGAGTGGTTTACATGATGTATTTCATGTCTCAGTGTTGCGGAAAGTGGTCAAGGATTCAGCTCAAGTAATTGAGAGTGACCGAGTGCCAGTTGAGTATGGGATAACGATGAGGGTTAGACCCATTCGGATCGAGGATCGAGCCGAGAAACAGCTACGGAACAAAGCGATCGGGATGGTCAAAGTCCGGTGGGACAATGGTGGTTGAGAAGAGTTAACGTGGGAGCGGGAGCAGACCATGAGAGCTGAGTTTCCCGAGTTGTTTATGTAAAACTGTTAGCTCGTCTGTATATTGTTAAACCTTATATGTAAAGTGTCATATATGGTGTAAATGCTTGTACTTCCTTACTATGTTCAAATTTCAGGATGAAATTTTATTAAGGAGGAGGGATTGTAACACCCCAGAAATCTCAAAAGGCAAAATTGGGATTCAGGTTGGCTGACACGGCCTGAGACACGAGCGTGTCTCAAGGTGTGTCAAGTGTATACGACCTGGGATACGAGCATGTCCCAGGGCATGTCTAGCTTAGCTGAGGGCCAGTTGTGTCTGAGGAGGACACGGCATGTGATACGGGCGTGTCACAGGGGCGTGTTTGGCACACGGCTAGGGACACGGGCGTGTGCCTTAGCCATGTTGTTTTCCGGTGATTTTGGAGGTCGAGTTACAGGGGTGACACGGCCAGACACACGACCTTGTACTGGGTGACACGGGCGTGTCAGGTTTGACATGGGCGTGTCGCTACCCGTGTTTTAGATTATTTTAAGTCGGTTGTGCACCGCTTCAGGAACACGGCCTGTGACACGGGTGTGTCACAACCCGTGTTCGGCCCAGGAAATTCAATTTCAGGGCTAATCTGAGCCTTCCATTTTCATTGACCAAGATCCAATGGTCCAGGCTGTTCCCTGGGTTTATAAGGCCGGATTTGAGATGTAGAAAACTCATTTGAGTTGTGCCATTCTCTTTCCTAAGTGAAGAGAGAGAGGAGAGCAAGGGGAGGAAGAAGAAGGGAAAACTGGCTGCCGGTGGTGCTGCGGTGGTCCAAATCGCGAGCCGAGTTCAGCTCTGCGAAGGCTTGATCGCTGTGAAGCTTTCCAACCGTGTACTTTTTGCCATGGCACCAAAACGTCCTTCAAGGGTAACAATTTCCTTCTTGGACAAGTAAATTCCTTCTTTCCTACATTTGCATAGGAATCCTCCATCAAAAGGTGGATGGCGAAGTGATTCCCTTAGGTCGGCAGTACGTCCCTTGTTGTATTGCATTAGAATCGGAAGTGTGAGTACGGTTAGGCATATTGTGTGAAGCCCATCTGGACATGTTGGTCTGGATTGGTGATGCTTGTTTGCACATCGGAGAAGACTCCATGAATATTGTTTGTATGCATGAAATCCGTGGTGGATACCTGTGGTTTGGTTCCGCAGGAAGTACTGGAGGAAGTCCAGGTAATGGTGAGAGTTGGGTTCAACTCTTGTATCCGTGAGTGCCATATGATGTGAAGTTGAGCCGGTAGGCTACAACAGGAGAAAAGCCTTGGTGGCGGACGGTCAAAGTGAAGCTGTACCCGCGTTAGTCCAGTCTTGAGTCTGACGATTTTGAGCAACGGGAAAGGTGGATCTGTACCCGCGTTATGGTTGTCTAACCTTGTGTGCTTAAGGCCCTATTAGGATCACATAGTGAGAGTCGATGGCTTGCATTCCGATCAAACTAGAAATGCTCAAATTGGACCGTCATGTCTGGGACCTCTGAACGATGGTAGGACCCGGTGTTTCCGGTACAGCAGAATGTTCCCTGAGTGCATGGAATGTTGGGCCGTCGTGCCGTCATTTGTGGTATGTATTGCCTTGATGGCTGGATATATATGTATGAGATGTAAAATGTTGTGGAGGGAAGGAATTCCGCTGCCCCGTGCCAGGGGCAGGGTCGTTATAATTGGTCAGCTGAAAGCTGACCGTTGCCCTATTTACCACCGCTTGGTGGATTGGTTCTTGCAGGTGCAGGTGATGCTGGTCCGAGCGGGACTTAGCGGGATGAAGCCCAAGCTGCGTTGCTGCCCTCGAAGGCTTTGCTTTGTTTCTTCTTGTTCATGTGTGGCCGGCCTACGTCCCGATGTTTGTAAACCACACTTTTGTTAAGAGAAACATGTAAGGCCATAAAGCCATTTACTTTGGGTGTAAACATTCCTATTTTGTTATAGTGGACAGTTCTTGTAACTCTTGAGTTCAAGTTTGCAACCGTGAAAGCTTCCGCTAGAATGCTCTGTGTTAGGATGCGTTGGTTTTGATATTATTTGGTAGCGTCTCCGCCTGTTTGTGGAATATGGTGTGGGGCCCCGGCTGGACTCTCTATTATATTCTTCTTGACGGGTAGAGGTGTTACACCTCATTGTTTCCCTTCCTCTATAGGTGGGTGCAGGTACGCTAGGGGTAGCTCTACCAACCTGGGGAAAGGACCTATCTTGGGATAATATGTCACTCCTATGATCCGGCTTGGTTCTAGTGCCATAATAATACTGGCTATCGGATGTCGAGCTAGTGCTAAGGCGGTAGGGGGAATCAAATTTCTCTGAGAGAATTTTTCGCATGTGCGGCCAAGCATAAGGATAGCTACCAACACCGTGCTCTTTCTCTTCATTCAGCCAAAACTCTCAGGCTCGACCTCTTAACCACTCTCGGACTACACTAACCTTTTGGTATTCGCCCAATTGGTTATATTTGAAATAGGTTTCTACCCCCTCAAGCCAGTATCTAAAATACTTGGGATCCTTATAACCATCATAGGAAAAAATATTAGTGTTTAGATAAGTCAGGGGATGATTGGAAGCGTTAACGTCAAAAGCCATTTTAGTGTGAACCGGAGAGGACACTCGATCTAGATTTTGTGCGAATGCAAAGAAAGGGTACCTGAACAACTAATTCTAGGAAAGATGGAATTGTTCCCGCTTAGCCACTAAGGTTATAATTATATAAAATAAATTTTCTTGCTAGAAAAAATATGAGGATTATTAAAAAAAAATTTGAATTTGATTGAAAAATAAGAAATTTACACTGCTATTGGCAGACCATAAATTTTTTTTGCTAAATTTTCAAATAAACGAAAAAGAAACATGCGTGCCGATGTGCAAATAAAAGGGGAGGGTACCAATTAAGAAATTGACGTGAACCTCCCTCTGATACCAAAATTGATGCAGGGTAGTCCTTTTGGGCATTAAGGTGATCGACGTAACTAACGCAATGCTCTCTGATAACCCTCACGCCACACTCAAGCCTTAAACGCAACAACGACACAATTTGTATTTGCAATATTCAGAGATTACGGAGGGTTCGCAAATCCCTTAAAGATAATACCAAGGCGATAAGACAAGGTCCTCTCAAGCGAAAGGAACCCACACGGTTCGGTCGAGCGTTGTTGTACCAAAATAGAATCCACCGAAAAACAAAAGATTCGGACAAGGGTGGTTCTCTCCCAACAAAATAAAAAATGAGGGCCGCCACGCCTCACGAACTTAAATGGAAAAAGGAAAACACCAACAAGATCTATAAAGAAATTAACCACAAAAATTTAAGCATTTCACAAGCCACGCAACACGCATATGCCACAAGATCTATCAAGAGGGAAAATCACAGAGTAGAAGATATATTCGTTACCCAATCGGAATGGATGATTCTGATTACTCTCTACTTGGTTCGACCTTCAGCGGCTCCACTAGAGTCACGCCGGATGGAGAGGAACTTGTCCTCCTTCGTCGCTTCACGACGGGGTTTAAGAATCCACAAAAGCAAACCTCTTGCCTTGGCAGAATTTCTTCAAGGAAGGGGTTGATTGGTTTTTGGTGAGGGGGGAGGGGGTGGTCAGGTTTGTATATAGGAGGATAGTCGGCCTTGGTGTGTTTGATGAAGGGTTCGATTTTGGGAGAGGTATTGAAGGCTTGGGTCGAATATTGGAAATGGGGAGGAGGAGGTAGAGAGGGGGGAAAGAAAGGGGGAGACCGAAATTTTGGAGAGGAGGAGGAGGAAACGAATTTTCCAGGAGGGGAAGAGAGAGGAGGGGGGAAATTCAAATTTTGAATCCTTGGTTTTCAATTTTTTATTCTCTACTCAATCCTTCATGAAAAGGCCTATATATAGGCTACACCACTCAATCTCCACCATACAATATTAAACCACTCATGATGGCTAATGGCACCCATCATGTCATAACAAAACAATAATTAAAGACATTAAATAAAGATATCAATTGATGGTTATAGGCACCCATCGTACATGAAATTAAATAACATTGCAAAATAAAATAATAATAAAACAAAACATAAAAAGTGACTTAATAATTAATAATAATTTATTAATAATTATTATTAATTATTAATATATCGGTTTGCGCCGCGGGCGAATATTTTGGCGTCGCTCCACACGGTCGTCACGGCGCTGCAAGTCTTTATCTGGAGGCGGAGAAATATCTTCTGTAAGCACGCCATCATCGTCTTTCACATGTTGAGGGACGTCGTCTCCATCAATCCTCCCCCGCTCAAAAGTACTCATCACCGATGAGTAGATCCGATTGTACAGGTGCGAGAAAGCATCATCCATTAGAACGAAAAAGCATCACACAGCACCACTAGGAGAGGAGGGCACAATAACCTGGAGTTTCCTGTCATGCAAAAATATGTTCCTAGGGAACCTTGGCAACGCATTAGGCAATAAAGGAAAACAAAATTCATCATCAACAACCAACGTACCTCCGGTGAAGACCGATGAAGATACCGATCCAAGCACAAACTAACTACCCAGACCCAAAGAGAACAAAGTGGAAAATATATACGAAAAGGTAGATATTTCAAGTGGCATAGAAGCATGAAGCGTAAAATATGAAATGATGAAAATAGAAGCTATGCCCCAATCAGTGGAAAATTCTAAAAGAAATATCATGTTTCCAAACTCCCTTAAGATTCGCAAAGGATGGACTTGTCGATTCGTTAATATTTTTAAGGTGCACGGGGGCATCCATTTAGGGGTGAGACAAGCCAAAACCAAATCATCCACATAACGGTGGGAGACTCTCTGATACAAACTAGCAAGTAATTTAAAGGATGCATTTTGATAAATTAAGATGTTAAGAATGCGCCTAATTAAATTAAAACCGTGAGGGGTGAACCCATGTGCAACATGACCTGAGTTAACAGTAGAAAATAACAGAACTAAGTCTGGTGGTACGGGTGCTTTAAATTCATTAATGATTTCCGTGGAGTCCAACGTCGTAGTTTTAAATTTAGATTTAAAAATTTCACAAAGAAATGCCTGCAGAAAACGCTCATTACCAACTATAGAGTTGGACGCTCCCGGATTTGAAAGGTAGTGCGGGAGACACAACTCAACATACCCAACTACTACGTTCACTAATGTGTGCATGCACGGATCATCAAAAGGCGGAGGATAAATGCAAGCGACCGGGCTTGGCAAATAATTGTGTCTAGGGGACGCCACATCAAAACGTACCATCGCCATGGAATCACTAGCAGTCCAAAACGAAACCTTACCCAACGCCAAGCGGTCAGATGAACGGTCCATCCTAGGAACAACATAGTCAGATCTATGACAAGTAGTGGAAAGAACGAACGCGACAACTAACAAATCGCTCACACACATCCGTATGGGTAAGTCTAACGGGGGAGCTGGATAAATAAACATCTCCAGATATCTCGTGCTAGAAATGACAAGCTCTTTCCCTAACAAGTCATCTAATCGAGTCAAGTGAACCGGAGGAGGAGTCGACATGGTCAATTCCGGAGGAGGAACTAAATCATACTCACCGTCAAAACATGGATTTAATGTCCAAGAAAAATCCTCCGGGTGCAAGCCATCAAAGTCAAAGGAAAAATCAAACAGTAGATTCATCCTTACCGAAAACTCAGCCGACATGTCTTCCAACCCACTACATAATTCATCCAAATCAGAATCAGTATTGGTCTCAAAAGTAGGCAAAATTGTACTCGACAAAATTTCTAACCCATTTTGGGCTTCTGGCGAAGGAGCTAACATCAAAGAAATGTCTATCGGGTCCTCAGTGCTACCGTCATCCACAAATAGCCTTCCCACACAGGTTAAATCTTCCAAAACATCACATCCTTCTCTAACCAAATCTTCCCACGAAGTAGGTACATTGTCTAAATTAGGGTGGAGGGTTGGGCAAATCGAATCCCGGGGAGAATCTAAATTAGTATGACTCTCAAGAAACGATTATAATATCAATGAACTATCTCCCGGATGTGCACCACTAAGATTATCCCAAGATAGACATCCATGCCAAGGTTACTCTTCCAACACCGTTGAAACATCTACCAATCCTTGATCAATCATTATAATATTATGATCCTCACTTGCACTTATCCGACTGGATTGATCTAACGGAGAAGCTAAATAAATGGGCACCTCAATATGTTCAGAGCTAGAAGGAACTAGTTCGTGTTCTAGCAGGTCATCACCTAAATCAGTAATAGGTAAGCTCTCAACATAGGGTGACTTAGTCAGAATGTCTTCTGACTCAGGGTCATCAGAAGACTCCATAACTATCAAGGGAGAAGCCTCAAAAACATCGCTGAAAGGAAGAGGAGACGGTTCCTCAGAGGATAAATCCTCGTCCAGGTCACTAGGGTAACCAATCTCCTCATGTTCACTCAAATCGCCAGCGTATTCAGCCTCGTCCTCAGTGATGGGCACAGTCCTAGACACCGCCTCAGACTCAACAGGAGAGTCAACGACTGATTCAGGCAGCTCGGGGAGAGACTTAATAGGTCCTAAGGGCACAATCGGGATAGGATGCTCAATAGAGCCAAGATCAGGTGCGCCACTTGACACATATATAGTAATCATTTACCTACCTTTACGGGTAGGATTACTCTCACCCCGCAGGCTCATGGCAGTCCTAACAGTCACATGTATAGAACTCGGGATAGGGGACCTCATTGTTTCCCTTCTTCTAAAGGTGGGTGCAGGTACGCTAGGGGTAGCTCTACCAACCTGGGGAAAGGACCTATCTTGGGATAATATGTCACTCCTATGACCTGGCTTGGTTCTAGTGCCATAACAATACGGGCAATCGGATGTCGGGCTAGTGCTAAGGCGGTAAGGGGAATTAAATTTATCTGAGAGAATTCTTCGCATGTGAGGCCAAGCATAAGGATAGCTACCAAAACCGCGCACTTTCTCTTCATTCAGCCAAAACTCGTGGGCTCGACCTCTTAACCACTCTCGGACAACACTAACCTTTTGGTATTCACCCAATTGGTTATGTTTGAAATAGGTTTCTACCCCTTCAAGCCAGTATCTAAAATACTTGGGATCCCCATAACAATCATAGGAAAAAATATTAATGTGTAGATAAGTCAGGGGATGATTGGAAGCGTAAACATCAAAAGCCATTTCAGTGTGAACCGGAGAGGACACTCGATCCAAATTTTGTGCGAATGCAAAGAAAGGGTACCTGGACAACTAATTCTAGGAAAGATGGAATTGTTCCCGCTTAGCCACTAAAGTTATAATTATATAAAATAGATTTTTTGCAGGAAAAAATATGAGGATTATTAAAAAAAAATTGAATTTAACTGAAAAATAAGAAATTTACACCGCTATTGGCAGACCACAAAATTTTTTTTGTTAAATTTTCAAATAAACGAACAGGAAACGTGCGTGCCGACGTACAAATAAAAGGGGAGGGTGTCAATTAAGAAATTGACGTGAACCTCCCTCTGATACCAAAATTGATGCAGGCTAGTCCTTTTGGGCGTTAAGGTGATCGGCATAACTAACACAACGCTCTCCGATAACCCTCACGCCACGCTCAAGCCTTAAACGCAGCAACGACACAATTTGTATTTGCAATATTCAGAGATTACGGAGGGTTCGCAAAGCCCTTCAAGATAATACCAAGGCGATAGGCCAAGGTCCTCTCAAGCAAAAGGAACTCACACGGTTCGGTCGAGCATTGTTGTACCAAAAGAGAATCCACCGAAAAATAAAAGATTCGGACAAGGGTGGTTCTCTCCCAACAAAATAAAAAACGAGGGCCGCCACGCCTCACGAACTTAAATGGAAAAAGGAAAACACTAACAAGATCTGTGAAGAAATTAACCACAAAAATTCAAGCGTTTCACAAGCCACGCAACACGCATATGCCACAAGATCTATCAAGAGGGAAAATCACAGAGTAGAAGATATATTCGTTACCCAATCGGAATGGATGATTCCGATTACTCTCTACTTGGTTCGACCTTCAACGGCTCAACCGGAGTCACGCCGGATGGAGAGGAACTTGTCCTCCTTCGTCGCTTCACGCCGGGGTTTAAGAATCCACAAAAGCAAACCTCTTGCCTTGGCCGAATTTCTTCAAGGAAGGGGTTGATTGGTTTTTGGTGAGGGGGAAGGGGGTGGTCGGGTTTGTATTGAGGAGGATAGTCGGCCTTGGTGTGGTTGATGAAGGGTCGGTTTTGGGAGAGGTATTGAAGGCTTGGGTCGAATATTGGAAAGGGGGAGGAGGAGGTAGAGAGGGGGGGAAAGAAAGGGGGAGGCCGAAATTTTGGAGAGGAGGAGGAGGAAACGAATTTTCTAAGAGGGGAAGAGTGAGAAGGGGGAAATTCAAATTTTGAATTCTTGGTTTTCAATTTTTTCATTCTCTACTCAATCCTTCATGAAAAGGCCTATATATAGGCTACACCACTCAATCTCCACCATACAATATTAAACCACTCATGATGGCTAATGGCACCCATCATGTCATAACAAAACAATAATTAAAGACATTAAATAAAGATAGCAATTGATGGTTATAGGCACCCATCATACATGAAATTAAATAACATTGCAAAATAAAATAATAATAAAACAAAACATAAAAAGTGACTTAATAATTAATAATAATTTATTAATAATTATTATTAATTATTAATATATTGGTTTGCGCCGCGGGCGGATATTTTGGCGTCGCTCCACACGGTCGTCACGGCGCTGCAAGTCTTTATCTGGAGGCGGAGAAATATCTTCTGTAAGCACGCCATCATCGTCTTTCACATGTTGAGGACCGTCGTCTCCATCAATCCTCCCCGGCTCAAAAGTACTCATCACCGATGAGTAGATCCGATTGTACAGGTGCGAGAAAGCATCATCCATTAGAACCACGAAGCGGCACACAACACCACTAGGAGAGGAGGGTACAATAACCTGGAGTATCCTGTCATGCAAAAAATATGTTCCTAGGTAACCTTGGCAACGCATTAGGTAATAAAGGAAAACAAAATTCATCATCAACAACCAACGTACCTACAGTGAAGACCAAAGAAGATAGCGATCCAAGCACAAACTCACTACCCAGACCCAAAGAGAACAAAGTGGAAAATATATACGGAAAGGTAGATATTTCAAGTGGCATAAAAGCATGAAGCGTAAAATATGAAACGATGAAAATAGAAGCTATGCCCCAATCAGTAGAAAATTCTAAAAGAAATGTCATGTTTCCAAACTCCCTTAAGATTATCAAAGGATGGACTTGCCGATTCGTTAATATTTTTAAGGTGCACGGGGGCATCCGATTAGGGGTGACACAAGCCAAAACCAAATCATCCACTAACGATGGGAGACTCTCTGATACAAACTAGCAAGTAATTAAAAGGACGCATTTTGATAACCGTGTGATAACCCGGACTTAGCAAACCTGGACTTTGTATAGATCTAGACCAAGTCCATACCTCCAGTTATTCCTAGTGCGAACACAACACCAGCGGATACATACGAAAATCCGCACAAACCGGCGAACTCAACACCGGTCCGCACTATCCGGCAAACTTCGCGGTTAATCTAAGCTATAACACTAGAGAAAGACCAAGGCATAAGCCATGCCGATCTCCCGAGCTCCAATCCAGTCCGCAATATCCCGAACTTAGCGAACTCAAGACGAGTCCGCAACTTCAACGAATACCAACCTATCCGCCCAGTTACCTCAAGGGAACAAGCCGACTGCACAACCCTTACTGACCTGGATCGTCGCCACCCCTTTCCACAAAGTCCGCGCGGACAGGCCGCCCTGGCTGCCACTTTCATTTCAAAAATTTCAATAAAAACACCGATGGGAATTGGAATGGGCCTGCACAAAGGCCCCTTGCTCTTCCAAGATCATAGATGGGAGACAACACTTTAGACGACCAATAATAATGTGAGCCACTACTTTATAAATGGTATGGAAAAGACTTATTGAGTAGAAGCAATCAAGAGAGGAGGAATTATGGAGCTTAGTAATTAACACTACCAAGGTCTAGCGCCATTCCGGGGATAACAAGACATTATCAAAGAACTCACGGATAGCCTTGCACACAACCTATTTAATAATAGACCAAAAACTTTGAAAAAAATGATGAGGTTATATACCATTCAAACACGGAGATCTATTGGCCTTTATCGATTTAGTATATGTCCATATTTCAGCCTCTATGACTGCCTTGGTCATATCACTAAGCTGATCTGTATCATCCGCTGAAATGGGGGTAGGTCCAGCCAGCCCATAAGAGGAGGATTGCAGCTCCATTAGAGATCAAAAATTGCCAGAAAGGTTTGTTCAATAATAGCAAGATCTTTGAACAAATTGCCGTCACCAGTGTAAACTTGGTTAAAGCGATTGCATCGCCTTTGGGAAGAAGCAATCTAATGAGATATTTTCTCCTAAGTGTGAAAAGGGCTAGCCACTCTTGACCATGAAATCAACATGTGTTTTTTAAAGGAAACTTCTTACAAAGAGGAGAAGCCAATCATCTTTGACTATGCAATCAACATGTGCTCTTAAAGGAAGCTTCTAAGAAATTGTTCAAAGAGAGATTTATGTCAAATGACACGAGCTTTTGATCAAGAGAAACTTCATGGAAGCTTCATCCACATGTCATCTACCACATCTAGTTCCTTGGTTTTGGTCTTATAAATAAGCATGAAGGAGGAGGGGCAAGACATTCACTTCTCTCCAAACTCAAGCATTGAAAGATTTCTAGAGAGCCTTTGCGGCAATATTCTTAGTTTGGGAGAGATTTTGGATGTCATTATACGATATTGACGAGGAGTACTTCACCTACACGGATTGGATCTGGAGCATATTTGGGCAAGGATTCGAAGTGGCATCTTGGAGAGAATTTGTGTAATCCGTCTCGTCTGCCACTGTCGGTAATCTGCGGTTTTTCTGTTACTATTTATTGTATTGTGTAGTGTGAAGATGGTAAGGATCCTATGAGGATCGAGGAGAGAAATCCTTGTAATTTTTTATTGTTTTATACATTTTAGTGACAGCTTTCCAGGTTGGAATCAGATCATCCTGTGGTTTTCACCCTATTGGGTTTCCACGTTAAATCTCTGTGCCACTTTTATTGCTATTATTTTGCACTGTGTTTTGGTTGTGTATCGATATACTGTTAAGCGGTTGTGTAGGTACTTGCTCGAACTAATTTGCAGGTTCTCTGGTTGGGCTTGCGTGCTCACTAACCCAATAACTTGTATCAGAGCTAGGTTCATTATCAGAGCAATTATCGGGTTAACCTGTTTGAGATTTGAGATGAGCATATTGGATATTTTGGTTAGTGATCGAGTGCAGTAGGTGACAACCATTGGTCCACTGCTTGTTTTTTTATTACATTCTTTGAAATAGTCGGCTCAAATAACTGAGGTTAGTCCGATTAATGGCAGAGCACGATGAAGTCTACTTTAGGTCTAGGCTCTTAGCAAATGGTTAAATTAAACAGCGCGAACTACCACTTGTGGCACTTACTGATGGAGGATTTTATCTATGTGAAGGGATGACATGCTGAAAGTCTTTGAATACAAGGGTAGCTAATCACCTAGAGGGGGGTGAATAAGTTATTAAGATAATTTTAAGTTCATTAAAACCATTTACTTTTTTAGGTCCTACTGTGTTTGCTTAGTTCTGCTTTCAAGAAAATAACACACAGCACACAAGATATTTATAGTGGTTCCCCGGTATATGGGTACATTCACTGTCCCTCCCGCCTTTTTAACAGAATGTTAGACAAGGCACTTCTCCAATAACTTGGCTCCTCAGAGGTTACAACACGATCCCACTGGATCACTCAGTCTCCACTGAGACTTATAACACAGGCACTCATCCCCACCACACAGTAATTACTTGATCACCTCACATAGGTACAAATGCCCTTCAACACAGGTTAGGAGATCATCCCTAACACACAGATCCTACACTAGATCTTACTTTCAGTTTTTATAACTTAGGCTTTACAACACTTATCGCATAGATCCACACACAGCCTTTATAATCTAGGCCTTACAATATAGATCTTGAACAGATCCACGGAATTTGAAAGATTAAAATAAATTTGACTCAAGAGATTTTGTTCTTTGAATCAACTGCTTCCTGAGCCGAGTGAATCTTAGCTCTATCTTCTTCTCAGTAACAAGAAAGACAATCTTCAATGATCTGTTGCTTGTGCTGGAAGTTACTCAGAATCTTGATTCTGATCTTGCTGATGAAGGAGGAAAGAATGTGAATGATTGTCTTCGATCAGCTAACTTATAAGGCAGAATTCAATTGCTCTGCCTTTCCTTCTGTGCTGAGAAAAACCCAGATCAGATTTCTTCTTCAACGATCCAGAGATTTATCTTCTAATTTGGCTTTGCTTGAATCGAGAAGCAACTTTAGCTAGGGCTTGCCTAGACTTATTCTTCTTCCTCAGAGTAACCCTCTGATCTTGCTGTAGCAGATGTTGATTGCAGCAGCTAACTCAGAGAATCTTCAGATTTGTCGAATTGAAGTTCTTGTCTCTGCAATAATGGCGGGGTAAGAAGATGAAGTCCCGCTCCTCTATTTAGAAATGAATTGATCTCTCAGAAAGTTAATTTGATCCAGATCTCATCCTCTATTTATAATCTTGTCATCTAGCGAGATGATTGATACGTGTTGCTTCTTAATCGATTGATTATATCCTTTGTTTTACAGAATGAGACTGACGGTGCCATTAATAATGGATAGCAACTCTTCCTTAGTCATTTTGAACCTTGTTGACTTTGCTGACGTCAGCCATTCTGGACTTAGAAAATTTCAAAAAAGTACCCAGGCATTGAGTGAACAAGCATTACTCAACGAATCTAAACTTAGAAAATTTTTAAACTCTGCTAGGCGTTGAGTGTGTTGACTATACTTAACAATTTTGGACTTAGAATAATTATGTTCTGCCTGATGGCATTGAGTGTGTTGACTACACTCAACGATTCTAGACTTAGAATAATTCTGTTCTGCCTGATGGTGTTGACAACAAGAGCATGACTCAATGATATCTATCATATGGCATTGAGTGAGCTGCCTTCACTCAACTCTTTTCTACTTAGACATATTTTTCTGTCTTTCTTCCAAGGCTTTGACTTAAACAGCATGGCATTGACAGAATCAGTATGACGTTGAGTGAATTGGCTTCACTCAATGCTTCTAGACTTAGCTTTTTTTCTTTGACAGAAACTCTGTGGCTTTGACTTAGGTAGCAATACTTGACGAATTATGTCGCATAGCGTTGAGAGAGTTGACATCACTTAACGCCTATGGACTTAGCTATTTCTTCATCCAGCTTCCTTCAGCTGACTTGATCTTCAAGGTGTCGAGATAACTGAATTGTCTCGACACAGCTGTCTGAACTGTCGAGTGAAGTGTTGTGTCTTGATACTGCTGTCTTATATCTTTTTGATCTCGACACTCTCCTACAAAGGTGTCGAAATAGTTGTGAAGTGTGTCAACACTTTTGTACTTGCTTAAAGTCTGTACTTAGCACTTCTCTTATAAAGTGTAGACATGGTTGTGAAGTGTGTCAATACTTTTGTACTTAGTCACTTCTCTTATAAAGTGTAGATATAGTTGTGAAGTGTGTCTACACTTTTATACATAGTCATTTCTTCAAGTTTTCATCTTGCACATGAAACTTAACCATACATCAAATACATACTTGTGTATATCATTGACTTGTTTGACTTCTTACAAATCCGGATCATCGTTATCAATGAACCCAATAATCTCCCCCTATTTGAAGAGGTCAAAACCTCACTTCAATTTCTTAGTCAATGACAAACACACCATATTTGCAGCAATAAAACATTATAATAAAATATTTGCAAGAAGGTTACCTACTCCCCCTGTTTTCTTTTGGCCTTGATACCACTTGATCCATAACTTGATCAACCCCTTCTCTCCCCCCTTTTGACTTCTATAGAATAGTTAGGGAGGACTGGATTCCTTTGATCTTCATCTCCGCCTAGCTGTGTGTAGGAGATCAACTGTTACAGCTGCTAGCTTCCACTCTTTACAAGGCTGAACCTGCTTCTGCAGCTGTTTTAATTGCTCCCCATCAATAGGAGCATCTTCTATCACATCTTCCTGATAGACACTTTGGTCTCCACAATCTTTATACCACTAAAGGTCTTCTCATATTACAAGAAAAAGAACAAACATGTAACCAAAAATACTATAGGGAGTAACTGAAGCTAAACTAAGTTCAATATACCCAATTCCAATTTTAAGGTGTTGAACTTGGCTTAATTTTGTGGCTTAGTGAAGATGTCAGCCACTTGCTTGTCAATGGGGACAAACTCGAGACTAATATCCTCACATTCCATATGCTTTCTTCTAAATTAATACCTAATCTCTGTGTGCTTAGTCCTGCTATGTGATACAGGATTTCTAGCTATAGAAATAACACTAGTAGGATCACAAAATAAAGAGCTTCTGCCTATCTGGAGGTTATAGTCTTGAAGTTGATGTTTGATCCATAACAAATGTGCACATCAGCTCCCTACAGCTATATATTCTTACTTTATAATAGAAATAGAAACACTAGTCTGCTTCTTGCTGCTCCAGGACACTAGCCTTCTACCCAGAAACTGACAGGAACCTGATGTACTTTTTCTGTCCTCTCTGCAGCCTGTAAAGGTTCCATCTGAATAGCCTATTAGTTCAAAATCCCTATTCCTAGGGTACCATATGCCAAGATCTGGTGTGCCCTTTAGATATCTCAAAATCCTCTTAACAGCAAAGTAATGAGTCTCTTTAGGGCATGCCTGATATTTAGCACAGACACATGTAGCATACATGATGTCTAGCCTACTAGCAGTGAGGTATAATAGAGATCCAATTATCCCTCTATACAAAGCCTGATCAACAGGTTTCCCTGCCTTATATTTTTCTAAAAACATACTTGATCCCATGGGAGTTTTCATGGTGGAATCACTCTCCATCAAAAATTTTTTAATGAACCCCCTGATAAACTTAGACAGGGATATGGATAATCCATTATCAGTTTGTCTTACTTGGAGACCCAAGAAGAACTTAAGTTCACCGATGCTGCTCATCTCAAACTTCCCTTGCATAAGTTTGGCAAACTTTTTGCAAAGGTAATCATCAGTAGATCCAAAAATAATGTAATCAACATATATCTGGATTAGGATGATCTTGCCCTTAGATTTCCTTAGGAATAGAGTCTTGTCTATCTTCTCCCTTGAGAATTTATTTTCAATGAGGAAGCTAGACAATGTCTCATACCATGCTCTAGGGGATTGCTTTAGCCCATATAGAGCTTTCCTTAGTATATAAACAAAACCAGAATGGTTAGGAACAACAAAACCTAAAGGCTGTTCAACATAGACTTCTTCTTCAAGTCTTCATTCAAGAAGCCTGACTTCATATTCATCTGGTAGACTCTGAAACCTTGGTATGCAATATATGCAAGGAATAGTATGATAGCTTCTAGTCTTGCTACATGGGCAAAGGTTTGATTAAAGTCAATACCTTCTTCTTATATGTACCCCTGAGCTACCAGCCTAGCTTTATTCTTAACTATAATATCATTTTCATCAAGTTTATTTCTATAGATCTACTTGGTTCCAATGATATTATGTCCTTGAGGTCTAGGAACCAGCTTCCAGACCTTACACCTTTTAAACTTGTTCAGTTACTCTTGCATAGCTACAATCCAGAACTGGTCTTTGTTAGCCTCTTTAAATTTTTTAGGCTCCACTTGTGACAAGAAACTAGAGTACATTGCTGTGTTGAGACATCTGCTCCTTTTCACTACTCCTTGGCTTGCATCACAAATAATCTAGTAGCCTAGATGATCCCTCAAATGTTTTACTGCTGGAGGTTGTCTTGCTTCATCATCATGCTATTCATGATGTAGATCTTCATCTACTTCCTGTGTTCCTCGTGCTTCCTCTAGAATACACACACCCTTAACTTTGTATTAAATTGTTGAAGCAGTTTCCTTGAAAGTGAGCTTATCCAACACTAGTTCAATACCTGCATAACTAGAAGAAGAGCTTGACAACTCATTGTTAATCATATTTAACTCATTAAATACTGCATTAACTGACTCCTCTACAACTTGAATTATCAAGTTGTATATCCTATAAGCCTTACTATGATTGTTGTACCCAACAAAGATCCCCTTATAGGACTTGGCAACAAACTTAGATATATAGGATTTCCTATTGTTGAGCACAAAGCACTTGCTCCCAAAGATTCTGAGATATGCAAGGTTTGGTTTTCTGCCCTTCAAGATCTCATAGGTAGTCTTTTTGTGGCCCTTAGTGATAGAAGCCCTGTTGAGTACATGACAAGCAGTGTTTACTATCTCAGCCCAGAAATATTTTGGGAGAGATGTGTCATTTAGTTATGTCCTTCCAGCTTCTATGAGAGTCTTATTCTTCCTCTCAGCAACCCCATTTTGTTGGGGTGTTCTAAGAGAGGAAAACTCTTGATGAATCCCATGTTCTTCACAGATTCTTGTCATGCATTCAGATTGAAATTCACTCTCATGGTCACTTCTAATTTTGACAACAGTACTGTCTAGCTCATTTTGTATTTGCTTGACAAATGTCTTGAAGACATCAGAGGTTTCAGACTTTTTCTTCAAAAAGAAAACCCAAACAAATCTGGAAAAGTCATCAACAATCACAAAGGTGTAGACTTTCCTACCTAGACTATGAACTGGCATTGGACCAAACAAGTCCATATACAAGAGGTATAAACACCTCACAGAATCTTTAGTCTCAATTCTTTTAAAGGAAGCTTTGGTCTGCTTGCCCTTTTGGCATGCAGAGCAAATGCCTTTCTTAGTGCACTTTATGTTAGGACCATTTCTAACCAACTCTTTACTATAGAGCTTACCTATAGTCTTATAATTCAAATGAGCTAGCCTCTTGTGTCATTTGACACAGTGTGATGCTTTCTCATTTGCAACTAAGCAAATGGGAGAGTCTGAAGTTAGACAAAGAAAATTTAGACAATAAACATTCCTACTCCTAGTGTCAGTCAAAATGACCTATTGGTCACTTGATCTCCTAATATGGCACTTATCCTTGTGGAAAGATATGACATAGCCAAGTTCACATAATTGGCGTATGCTTATAAGGTTGTGTTGCAACCCTTACACATAAGCCACTTTTGTGAAAGTGACTAAGCCATTAGTAATCTTACCATAACCTTTGGTGATCCCTCTGTCTGATCCACCAAATATCACCTTGGGTTCATCCTTTACTGGAATGAACTCCTTTAGATTGCTCTTTGTTCCAGTCATGTGCTTGGAACAACCACTGTCCAAGTATCATATAGAGGTATGGATACTTGGACTAACCTGCAAAACAAATTTATTTTACCTTAGGACCCTAATATTTATTGGATCCTAGGTATATGTTAGTCTTATAATGCCTACCAGCAACTCTTCTGACAGGCAAACTAATATTAGCTCTCTGCAAACTATGATTGTGCCAGTAATCAATAGCAAAGTGGTCTTCCTTGCCACAGCACCAACACTCATGGATATTGTATCTTCTTTTCTGAGCTGATCTAGTGGTTGTGTTGACAGTAGCTCTTGGTCTAGAAGGTACAACAACAGACCTGTTCTTTTGTTTTCTAGCTCCAGTATGACTAGTGGTGGGTCTGGCAGTGGAAGTGTTTGGGATATCTTGAGCCCAACCAGCAGCTACCTTCATTTCAGAAAGTACACTCTTGATGGCCTCTGAGATGCCCAAGTCTAGTCTACTGACAGAATTGCTCTTGGTCTTAGAGTGGGTTGGAATATTCTGAGAACAGTCTGCAACTTTACCCTTGAGTGAAGTGGCTGGTGCACCAAAAATAAATGGTCCAGGATAAGCCATTTGAATTTCCTCATAGGGAGCCTTGAAGGCACTTGCCCCCCTGCTATAACTTCCATTATGGTGGAGAACACCTTTGTTCCCACTAGTGGACCTACCATTCATCAAGTGACCATAGATGCTCTCTTGGTCATACCTGTTTGAGTGTAGCAGTACTCTATTGAATTGAACAGGAGGCTTGGCTAGTGGCTGTACTGGAGCTTTACCTTTTCCCTTAGGATTAGCAGGTCTTATTCTTCCCTTGAAACCCAACCCCTTCTTACCCTTTTGGGAGGAGAAGGAGTCTATCAAGGGCTGCACTGAACTTGGCTTGGGGTAGCTAGCCATTATCCTCCTCTGCCTCCCAAGCAATTCTTCCAGGTCCCTTATTTGGTTCTCCCGGTACTCTATGGTGCCTATCTGAATGAAGGAAATGGTTTCTAGTTCACTAATTTCCTTCAGTTTCAGATCCAGCAATTCTGTATGCTGGGAAGAAGTAAACTGAAGGGAGGATATTTCCTTAGCCTGCTTCTTGGCTATCATCCTGCTTTTCTTGAAAGCATTCAGTAAGACACCATACTCTTCAATAGCTAAATTGACATCTTCCTCTGATTCAGACCCATCTTCATCACAGGATTGAGATGCTTCTAAATTAGGACAAGTCTTATAATTAGACTTAGATGAAGAGCTAGATGGAGAGTGTACCTTAGATGGTCCAGGCTGATCCTGGCAAGATTCCTCATCTAATCTAACCATCAACCCAATGTAGGCTTCATCTTCATCATCTGACTCTGAGGAGGATGAGTCAGTCCAACTTTTCTCCTTCTTAGCAATGAAGGTCTTCTCTGTTGGAACACCCTATTACTAATTTGGGCAAGGATCACTATGTATTTAGGATATCTGTTTGACCTAGTTGTATAGTTGAAAAGGTCAAGTTAGAATGTGTCTAGGGCTTAGAACTTAGGTTTGAAGCTGCCCCCAGGACCATTCAAGATCTGGAATCAAAGCTGAGACAAATGATAAAAATAGTCGAGCTCAGGTCGACTATCGTCGAGCTTCAGTCCGACGATCGTCAAGCTTGGATCAGCACCCGGCCTTCAGCTATTTCTTTGTCGTCGAGCTTAGATTGACGCTCTGTTGCTGAGCTTAGATCGACGCTTTGTCGTCAAGCTTAGATCGATGCTTTGTCGTCAAACTTAGATCGACGCTCTGTTGCTGAGCTTAGATCGACGCTTTGTCGTCAAGCTTAGGTCGACTATTTCTGTCTAAGGGAAGGTCGACGATTTCTGCTTTAGCCAGGTCGACGTTTTCTGGTGAGCTCAGGTCGACGCTTTTTCCCTGAGTTCAGATCGATGTTTTCTGTTGAAGCTCTGGTCGACCATAGTCGATCTCCGATCAACTATTTCTTGATGAGGTCGACGTTTTCTGCTATCAAGTCAATATCAGTTATGGAATTATTTCAAATTCTTTCAGAGTTAATTGTTGCATTAATGGCAAAAGATTTCCTAGCCGTTTCAAGCTATCTGATGCAAATGTCAAGGAAGGTAAAAATGGAATATTGCTAATGGACTTTCCCTAGAGACAAATGATGTTTTTGGAAATCATTCAAGACTGTTTATTCGGCCATTCAAGTCAAGAATTCATTATTATTCTCTCAGTTCTCTTGGAGATTTATTGAAAAAAAGAAAACAGAGACACAAGAAGACAGATCATTCAACACCAACACCAAGAGACACAAGAATTGCATTACAGAAGAAGAACAACAAAAATTCTCTAATCAAGTTTTCATCTTCTGTGACTAAAAGATCTGCTTCAAGTGCTAAAAGGCTTCATCATTCAAGTCTCCAGACAACTCACATTTCAGCCTTGCTGAAATCATCATTTGCTGGAGAAGTCTCATTGAAGGCCTATCACCCTGTGCAAAGCCTCTACTCCTGAACCTACTGCTAATCTCAGGGGGAGCTTTGACATCTTCATCATATCCACTAGTGCTTCTCTCATTTGATTTGAGAATAGAGAAGACAAAATCAACCTCTTTACTTTTTACTTTCCTGCTGTAAAAGGGTTATCAAGACTCCCTTCAAAAGTTTTGAGTGTGGTTCTGAGAGCCTTGTCAAAACTCAGTGGTGGCAAGACACCTAATCAAAAAATCTAGTTTTGGTTTTTGAGCACCTTGTCAAAAGCTCATTGGTGTCAGGACACCTGATCAACTCTTCCTGAGTGGATTCCTACCAAGGGTGGTAGAAGAGTGGACGTACCCAAGTTGTTGGGGAACCACTATAGCTCCTTGTGTCGTCTGGTTTGCTGTGTGTTTATCTTTGCTTTGTGCTGTGTGTTTCTTTAGTTTTTATTTTATCTTTGTTTCATAGCAAGCACATATACACTTATATATAAATTAAATCTTAATCTGCCTTATTTCTTTTAAACTGAAAATTATTTTAAAATACTCTATTCACCCCCCCCCCTCTAGAGTGAAGGTAGATCTCTCTTCCGCACTTTCAATTGGTATCAGAGGGAGGTTGGTTATACAACAACTAAACCATCACTAGGTTGGTTGCTTGTACAGGCTAACACCTGAACCAAAAGATCTCTGAAAAAGATCAACCTTCTATAGAGGCTTGTTATTAGTTGTATTATAGTTATCTTTATATAAAACCATGGCACAGAATAAACACTATGCTAGCACCAGACCACCAGTGTGCAATCTTTCAAAGTTTGCACTCTAGAAGGCAAGGATCAAATTATACATGAATTCTATTGACGAAGATATTTTTAATTCTGTTTTGACAGTTTGTCCAAGTCCACCAGCAAGCTCAAGCACAAATGTTATTCCACCTCCTTCTGGAACAGATGCAGATATAAAGAAGTGGAAGACTGCAGATGCCAAGGCTATGAAAATCTTAGCCCAGACAATGTCTGATGAGATTTTTCAGAAGGTAGCTGAATGCAATTCAGCTAAGGAAATTTGGGACAAACTTTCAGATATTGTCTCAGGATCTGCTGACGAAAGAAAAGATAGAAGATCCCATCTCATAACCCAATATGAGAATTTTAAGAAAGGAGAGACTGAGTCAGTAGCAGATATGTACAACAGATTGAGTCTGATTGTCAATGAGCTAAAGACCTTGGATAAAGACATCTCATTGACTGAGCTTAATGACAAGATCCTAATGTGCTTCCCCAGCACTTGGGATTCAAGAATCTGGCCAATTAAAGATGCCAGAAGTCTAAGTGAAATTACTACTAAAGCTCTCCTAGGCAAGCTCAAATCTTATGAGCTGCTCATCAGAAACAGAGAAGAAGAACAGAAGGCTGCCTCACCAGCCATAAAGAAAGAGAAGTCAATAGCTTTCAAAGCTATTGAGGACCTGCCTGAAGAAAAGCTCACAGGCAGTGAGGAATTGGTCAGTCTATTGGCCAAAAGATTCTACAAACTGGCTAGGAAAGACTTCAGAAAAAGGTCATACAAAGAACATGATAAGCCAAGGTATGATAAGACAAATAACAAAAAAGAAATTATTTGCTTTGGTTGCAGAAAATCAGGCCACATTGTGCCTGATTGTCCAGAAAACAAGAATAAGGACAAGAAGGATAGAAGAGAAAGAAGAAAAGAGAAAGATTATAAGAAGAATAGCTCAGACAAAGCCTCCTCTAGCAAGAACAAGAATACAAGGAAGGGTTTCATTGCTGAGACATGGAGTGAAACAGAAGAGGATTCTGAAACTTCATCCAGCTCCAGTGATGATGAAGATGATGCTGATGAAAAAGAATTTTGCATAATGGCTATCAATGCCTCACAGCAAAACTCTGATGCTGAATCAGAATCAGATTCAGAAATTCAACCATAAGAAGATCAGGTAATCAGCTCTTTTGATTTTACTTCTGAGGACTTTATAATTGAATTTAAGACACTGTGCTTAGATTTACTAAAATCTGAGAAAGAGATAATCTCTCTCAGAAATCAATTATCTGAATACAGTGTCCTAAACTCAAATAACCTCAAACTCTCTGAGGAGTTGGAATGCTGTAGGGAGGAGATAGCTTCACTAAAAAGTGAACTGTCAAAAGCCAAAAAGTTTGAAGAATCCCTCAATGGGAGAAGTATCAGACTAATGGACATCACAAGCATAGTGAACTCTAGATTCAATAGTACACTGGGCTTGGGTGCTTCATCCAGCCAACCTACAATATTAATAACTCCAATCAAATTTGTCTCTGGCAAAGGGAAGGGAGTAGTAGAGGTAGCTAGGAAGAATGATGATCTGCCAAAGAAAATCATGGTTCAGCAGAAAGCGTCGAGCAGAGGTCGACGAGCTTCGAACAGAGCTCGACGACATAAGGCTGAAACGTCGAACTCAGCTCAACGCTTTCTGGACTCTGAAGTTCAGCACTGGCGATCTTCGAACGGAGCTCGACGATCCTACCCAGGAACGTCGACCTCAGCTCGACGATCTCCGAACGGAGCTCAGAGCCGTGAACATGCTTTCAGAAGCAAATCTAAATTAAATCCTAGAAGTCCTGCATCCCAATGTTTCAACCCTTATACTGAATTGATAGTACCTCCGAGGAGATATCATCCTGAGGGTTATAAGAGTCAACCTGGGATGTCTTTCATTTTAGATTTTAAAGGCTATCAACCTAGGCCCAAGGTAAACTGGGTCAAAAACAAATTAAATATTTATGTGCAGGTGAAGACCTATCCAGTATCTAACCAACAATGGTATCTGGATAGTGGGTGCTCAAAGCACATGATAGGGAACAGGGAGAACCTATCATCCTTCATAACCAAACTTGGACCCAAAGTGATTTTTGGTGATTCAAATTTTGGCCAAACCAAAGGATATAGTACTGTTCAGATAGGCTCAGTCACTTTTAAGAAAGTGGCATATGTTGAAGGACTGAAGCACAACCTGATAAGCATCAGTCAGCTATGTGATGAAGGATATAAAGTGACCTTCAACAAATCCCTGTGCAAGATCAAGTCAGAAAATAACACAACTGTGTTAACAGGTAAAAGGAAAGGTAACATCTATCTAGTAAATTTTCTTTCAGCCCATACAGACATTTGTTTATTCAATTCAGTATGCAAGACAAATGATTTATGGCATAAAAGATTAGGACATTTAAACCTTAGAACCATTGCTAGGCTCTCCAAGGACAACCTTATTAGAGGACTACCTTCTGGCCCCTACAAGAAGGAAGGACTCTGTAGGGCTTGTCAATTAGGCAAGCAAACTAAAAATAGCTTTAAGTCACTTAATAAGAGTGATTCACCTAGGATTTTGTATCTGTTACACATGGACCTTTTTGGACCCATTACAGTACAAATCTTGGGAGGGAAATCTTATGATTTAGTGATTGTAGATGACTTATCTAGATTCACTTGGGTATTCTTTCTGAGGAAGAAGTCTGATAACTTTAAGTGTTTGACAGAGTTTCTCAAATGCATACAGATTGAGTTCAACACTCATATTGCCCTGATCAGAAGTGATCATGGGACAGAGTTTGATTCTCTTCTTATGCAAGAGTTCTGTAAAAGTGAAGGGATCAGGCACACTTTCTCAGCTCCTAGAACTCCTCAACAAAATGGGGTAGCTGAAAGGAAAAATAGAACCCTAATTGAATCTGCTACTACATTGTTGACAGATGCTCACCTACCTCTATCCTTTTGGGCTGAGGCAGTGAACACCTCCAACTATGTGTTGAATAGAAGTTTAATACATTAACTGAAGGGCAAGACTCCCTATGAATTGCTCAAAGGGAAGAAACCTAAAGTAGATTATTTTAAAATTTTGGCTGTACTTGTTATATTCATAATAATGACAAGAAGTATTTAGCAAAATTCCAAGCTAAAGCTGATGAAGGAGTGTTTCTGGGATACTCCATGATCAGCAAGGCTTATAGGGTATATAATAAATCTTCTTGTAAAATTGAAGAATCTGTTCATGTTACTTTTGATGAGACTAACATGTGTTATAAGGAGAAGTCTACTTCTACCATAGAACCTTTGCAGGTACACTCTATTTCAGAAAGTATGGACAGATTACAGGTTAAAGAAGAGGATACAGCCACTCAACCTATTCAGCAAAAGAATGAGAGCAGTGATGATGAATAAGAAGTTCAACCTCTTGAAGAAAATCATCCTGAAGAGCCAGTTGTTATTCCACAAGAGGAAACAACAACACAGGTTGGTGAACAATCAACACCCCCTATTGATTTAGTAACATCAAGAGATCATCCAATCTCCCAAGTGATTGGAGATGTCTCAGCTGGTGTGCAAACCCGAAATCAGGTCAACCAGAACCTGATGCACACTTGCTTCCTATCTCAAGTTGAGCCTCAATCCATTCAAGATGCAGAGCAAGATCCACACTGGATCATTGCAATGCAAGAGGAGTTGCATCAATTTGAAAGAAATAAAGTTTGGGAACTAGTGCCTAAGCCAAAGGATCACTCCATTGTTGGAACAAAGTGGGTGTTCAGAAACAAGCTGGATGATCAAGGAGTTATTGTCAGAAACAAGGCAAGGCTAGTTGCTCAAGGCTACTCTCAACAAGAAGGAATAAACTCTGACCAGACCTTTACACAAGTTGCAAGGTTAGAGGCCATTAGAATATTCCTAGCTTATGCTGCTCACAAGGGATTCAAGGTCTACCAGATGGATGTGAAGAGTGCTTTTCTCAATGGAGACATCAAAGAGGAAGTCTATGTTAGACAACCTCTAGGTTTTATCTCTTCAACTTATCCTGATCATGTTTTCAAATTGCATAAAGCATTATATGGTCTCAAGCAAGCTCCTAGAGCATGGTATGAGACCCTAGCATGCTTTCTTCTAGAAAATGATTTTATAAGGGGTAGAGTAGACCAAACTCTTTTTATTAGAACCCATAAGTCCCATACCCTACTAGTATAAATTTATGTAGATGATATCATATTTGGATCTACTGATTCAAATTTGTGCATAAGGTTTTCCAACCTGATGCATTCCAAATTTGAAATGAGTAGCATGGGTGAGCTCTCCTTCTTCTTAGGATTGCAAGTAAAACAACATGCTGAAGGCATATTTATTTCCCAAACCAAGTATGCTAAAGAATTGGTTAAGAAATTTGGTATGTCTGAGGCATCCTGTATGAAAACACCCATGCCTACCAATGTTGTATTGGATGCTGATGAGCATGGCAAACATGTTGATCAGACAACATATAGAGCAATGATTGGCTCTCTATTGTACCTTACAGCTAGTAGACCAGATATAATGTTTGCTATATGCATATGTGCTAGAATCCAAGTAAGCCCTAGAGAGTCACACCTAACTCTAGTTAAAAGGATTCTTAGATATGTAAAAAGTTGTCCAAATCTAGGACTCTGGTATCCAAAAGACTCGGGATTTGAATTAATTGGATTTTTAGATGCTGATTATGTTGGATGCAGAGTAGACAGGAAAAGCACCAGTGGAATTTGTCAGTTCCTTTGTGACAGACTTGTCTCCTGGTTTTGTAAGAAGCAAACATCTGTGTCAACATCAACTGCTGAAGCTAAATATATGGCTGCAGGCAGTTGCTGTTCACAAATATTGTGGATAAAAAATCAGCTCATAGACTATGGCTACAATTTAGAGAAGTCTAAAATTTTTTGTGATAATACTAGTGCTATCTCTATAGCACAAAATCCAGTCCTCCATAGTAGGACAAAATATATAGAGATTAGGCATCACTTTTTAAGGGATAATGTTGAGAAGAATAAAATTGAACTTCAATATATCCCAACTGATTTGCAAAGGGGAGATATTTTCACCAAACCATTGGATGAAAAGAAGCATACCTTCTTCCTGAATCAGTTAGGAATGCTAGATGGAGGAAGTTTAAATTAAATCCCAAGATTTCAAAAGCTAAAAACAGACCAAGACTAGGCTAAAAAATATTATATTTTCTAGTGTCTATAATATATTTTGTCTCTGAACTGAGATCGACGTTTTCTCAGAAAACGTCGAACGGAGATCGACGTTTTTCCCAAAAGCGTCGACCGGAGATCGACGTTCTACAAAAACGTCGATCGAAGTTCAGCTTCCTTAGTTAGCACAAGTTTCTTCTTTCTAATTAGTCGCCGTCGAGCTGAGCTCGACGCTATTTAATAGCGTTGAACGGAGTTCAACGTCATTAAAGACTCTTCAGTTTCCCTGTCAGCCGAAAACTTCGAACGAAGTTTGACGTTTTTTTCCTTTTCCGTGTCAAACCCTAATATAAAATCATTTTTTCGGCCGCCGTTCGTCGCTTTCGCCTTCATTCTCTCTGCAAATTTTCTTCTTCCCTCCAAAACTCTCTACACTTGGTCTTGTTTGTTGAACTTTTGCAGATATAGATGGCAGCGACAGTCATTATTCTCTCCAGAATGAAGTTCGATACAGGATTTGACATCGACATGGACTCTTTCGACGGCAGCGATCAGCGCTTCAAGGACATTCTGAATCTTTGCCGCGACCAACAGCTAGTGCGGTTGATGTCAACTAGAATTAAGATTGCAGCAAATGAGATTAAAGAATGGGTGTTTTCAGCAACAGTTGAGAATGAGACTACTGTTGTCGGAACAATCAGCGGAACGAAGGTACCGCTATCCCCAAATCTCCTGACGGAAGTGTTCGCTCTCAGTTCTGGAAATGATTCCTTCGCTTTGTCTGGAGAGGAAGTTAATTCGTTGTTAGAACGAATGGGTTGTTCTGCCGCAAACCCTAACAGGTTATTGAAGAAGGATTTTGCTATTGAGTTTCAATTTCTCGCTGACATTACGGGAAAAGTGCTTTTGGCAAAGCACTCGGCGCATGATATAATCACGCAGTATCAGTTGAACTTGATGGGTGCAATTATTGACAGGAAGAAAGTGGATTGGGGAATAATCGTTTTTAACTCAATCAAGAATAAGATTAGCAAGTCTTCTGTGAATTTTGGAAGGATTTTAGGAGTATTTCTGCACTCCAGGTGCCCAGAATTGCTGATTTCAACTGGGATGCACATAAATGCTTCAAAGAGGCTATCCTGTGCCCTATTCAGCAAATGGGACAGGCAGATCCTCAGACCCAGCAGGGCTGCTACTGTAACAATTGCTTCAGGCACAAGGACTTTATCAGTCTCTTCCCCTGCTGCATCTCTTGAGGGATTGCCTGCCTCCTCCTCTGCTCCTATTTCTCCTCCTCCCCTTGTCTCTTCATTGCTTTCCTCTTCTCCCATTCCGCCTGTCATCTCCTCCCCCCATCACCACTTCATTACCTTCTTCATCTCCTCCAGCCACCATTTCAGAATCATTCCACCCTCTTTTCTATTATCCATCAATTGACTCTTCCATTCTGGATGATTCCTTCATGGATGATTCTCCCTCCTCCTCTTTTGATCCTCCATCCTCCTCCTCTTACCAACAATTATTGTATGACATTTTGGATCAACCCTCTTTCTTACCATCCACCTCCATTCCTATACCATCCATATCCACCATCCCTATATCCTAGCCATCCATCCCTCCTTTCTCACCTTCAAGTCGTGCAGCCACTTCTTCAGTCCTAGCCACATCTTCATTCATCTCTACTCAAGTCTCTCTTGAGCAAGTGAATCTCCCAAGTCTGGCCGATAGGCTATATGAGCTACTGGCTCCCAAGCTAGTGGCTTTGCTGGAGACCTCCTTGGCTCCACTCCAGAAGTCCATTCAGGAGCTATCCTCCAGACTCTCCGCTCTCTCTTCTCCGCAGGCCAATCCTTCATTTAGGTTCCTTGATCCAGCTCCGTCTGCATCAAGCCAGGGGGAGATGCCTTATGAAGCTATTGAAGCTGCTGCTGCTCCTCCAGCTATATTGCCTGCTGCTGATACTACTGCTCCAGTGCTTTTATTTACAGTGGACCTCAGGTCACTGCTGAGTAGTTTTGATTCTATCTACCATCAAATTACACCAGTTCCTGTTCAGAAAGCTGAAGATTTTACTAAGGCCATTGTGCCTCTTTCAATATGTGATCCCAGTATAATTGAATCTTATGTCAATTCTCTTAAAGCTGTGGATGTTGGTTCTGTTTGTGCTGCTGCTGCTGCTGATGATGCTGCTGTTGTTTTGTCTGCTGAGATTTCTGCTGCTGATGATATGATTGTTGATGTTTCTGCTCCTGCTGATACTGTTTGTTCTGCTGCTGTACCTTCTCTTCCTGCTCCTGCTGTCTCTGAAAAGCTCAAAGATCAAGAAGATTATATTAGAAGGATCGACGATCTGTATGATCAACCTCAAAGTTCTGAAAGTGATCAGTTCCAAACAGAATCTGATGACTCTTATGGTACTATTGTAAGGAAAAGAAAAGCAAGAAGCAAAGCTCTGAAAAGAGTTCCTCTCAAAAAAGCCAAGGATTCAAATGATGTACCCTACTATATATTGCATGATTGCCAAATTACTGAGCCGTGGATGCAATACTCCAAAAATCAATTGAAGGCAATAAAGAAAAAGAGAAAATTTGACAGGTATGAGAAAGGCTCCTCTAAGTTTCAGCCTCCTCCTCCTCCTCCAGATTCTGGATCAGGTGGAGGCTCAGCTTCTCTACCTTCGGCTCCAAAGCAAAGCCCTTCTCAACCATCTCAAAGATATCCTCCCAGAGGGCATTATCAAAGAGGCAATCAGTCCAGAAGAGGACAGTATAGAGGTAATCAAAGAGACTACAGAACTCAAAGGGAAGGACAAAGGCAACTTAACACATCTCAAGGTCCTTACCCATATAAGTTCAGAGAAATTGTTGAATCAAGAACTGCTGCTGCTCCTGAAACCGTTAACAGATATGAAGCTCCTATTCCTTTTGAGGATCCTGAAAATAATCCTAATTCCTGGACTGCCAGGATGAAAGAACTTGCTACCTTGGACCAGCTGAAGAAGGCAAGAGAGCAAGGCAAGGACACCTCAAACATCTCCACTCTGTCCGAGTAAAGAAAAGCAGAGTTGGAAAGGTATTCTTCAAGGAAATTCTTTGATCCTGTAGATTATATGAAGCTGCATCCTGAGGCTGTGGTTCCCAGAGCAAAAGCTCAAACCTCCTTAGGTGCAGAAGATGACAGGAGATCAAAGAAGGAATCCCTCAATCCCAATAGGGAAATTCGGTTCAAGAAAGGAAGTAAAAAGGAATGATTTTTGTATGCAGGTGGCTCATTCATTTCTTAAATCTCTTGCCGAGGTTCTATCAGATTGCTGCTATGTTGTTTGTTGCTTTAATTTTTATTGCTTGATTGCATTTGATGATTGTATTTTATTCTAAGTCCTGTAAATAGTAATCCTAACCCAAATAGGGGGAGATTGTTGGAACACCCTATTACTAATTTGGGTAAGGATCACTATGTATTTAGGATATCTGTTTGACCTAGTTGTATAGTTGAAAAGGTCAAGTTAGAATGTGTCTAGGGCTTAGAACTTAGGTTTGAAGCTGCCCCCAGGACCATTCAAGATCAGGAATCAAAGCTGAGACAAATGATAAAAATAGTCGAGCTCAGGTCGACTATCGTCGAGCTTCAGTCCGACAATCGTCGAACTTGGATCAGTGCCCGGCCTTCAGCTATTTCTTTGTCGTCGAGCTTAGATCGACGCTCTGTTGCTGAGCTTAGATCGACGCTTTGTCGTCAAGCTTAGATCGATGCTTTGTCGTCAAACTTAGATCGACGCTCTGTTGCTGAGCTTAGATCGACTCTTTGTCATCAAGCTTAGGTCGACTATTTCTGTCTAAGGGAAGGTCGACGATTTCTGCTTTAGCTAGGTCGACGTTTTCTGGTGAGCTCAGGGCAACGCTTTTTCCCTGAGTTCAGATCGACGTTTTCTGTTGAAGCTCTGGTCGACCATAGTCGATCTCTGATCGACTATTTCTTGATGAGGTCGACGTTTTCTGCTATCAAGTCAATATCAGTTATGGAATTATTTCAAATTCTTTTAGAGTTAATTGCTGCATTAATGGCAAAAGATTTCCTAGCCGTTTCAAGCTATCTGATACAAATGTCAAGGAAGGTAAAAATGGAATATTGCTAATGGACTTTCCCTAGAGACAAATGATGTTTTTGGAAATCATTCAAGACTGTTTATTCGGCCATTCAAGTCAAGAATTCATTATTATTCTCTCAGTTCTCTTGGAGATTTATTGAAAAAAAGAAAACAGAGACACAAGAAGACAGATCATTCAACACCAACACTAAGAGACACAAGAATTGCATTACAGAAGAAGAACAACAAAAATTCTCTAATCAAGTTTTCATCTTCTGTGACTAAAAGATCTGCTTCAAGTGCTAAAAGGCTTCATCATTCAAGTCTCCAGACAACTCACATTTCAGCCTTGCTGAAATCATCATTTGCTGGAGAAGTCTCATTGAAGGCCTATCACCCTGTGCAAAGCCTCTACTCCTGAACCTACTGCTAATCTCAGGGGGAGCTTTGACATCTTCATCATATCCACTAGTGCTTCTCTCATTTGATTTGAGAACAGAGAAGACAAAATCAACCTCTTTACTTTTTACTTTCCTGCTATAAAAGGGTTATCAAGACTCCCTTCAAAAGTTTTGAGTGTGGTTCTGAGAGCCTTGTCAAAACTCAGTGGTGGCAAGACACCTAATCAAAAAATCTAGTTTTGGTTTTTGAGCACCTTGTCAAAAGCTCATTGGTGTCAGGACACCTGATCAACTCTTCCTGAGTGGATTCCTACCAAGGGTGGTAGAAGAGTGGACGTACCCAAGTTGTTGGGGAACCACTATAGCTCCTTGTGTCGTCTGGTTTGTTGTGTGTTTATCTTTGCTTTGTACTGTGTGTTTCTTTAGTTTTTATTTTATCTTTGTTTCATAGCAAGCACATATACACTTATATATAAATTAAATCTTAATCTGCCTTATTTCTTTTAAACTGAAAATTATTTTAAAATACTATATTCACCCCCCCCCCCCTCTAGAGTGAAGGTAGATCTCTCTTCCGCACTTTAATTCTCCTTCTTGCCCTTCTTATGATGGTGATTTTTCTCATCAGCCTCCTTCTTCTTCACAGGACATTTAGCCACAACATGCCCTGGCTTGCTGCAGTAAAAATAGATAACCTTATTAGAAACATGTTTACCAGGTTTTGAGTCATACCTGCCCTCCTTGGAGGGTTTCTTCTTGGTTCTGTAATAGTCTTCCTTGTATTGAAAGGAAGAGGTAGGTTTGCTCCTCCACCCCTTCTTCTTAATTATCTTCAAAAACTTCCTTGAGAAAGTAGCAAATTCTTCATCAGAAATATTACAGCATGATGTCTCTTGATCTAAACTTTTTGACTCAGTTGGCCTTCTTGGGGGAGAAGGATTCTTCTCCTTACTCCTCTTGGAGATATCAGTCTTGAAGGCCATAGTAGATTCTTTGGCCTGGACTTTGCTAGTCTTTTCTTCCTCCTTCCTTGCAGTCATCTGCATCTCATATGACAGCAACTTACCAAACAGTGTAGATGGTGGAGTATTTGCCAACTTTGTTACTTCTCTAATGGCACATATCTTAATATCTCAGTCTCTAGTGAGAGACCTAAGAAACTTATCATTTATCTCATAGTTCCAAAAGACCCGGCCATAGGTCCTTAGCTCATTAATAGTTCTGAAAAATCTTCCATAGCAGCTAGTTATAATCTCCTCTCTAATCTATCTAAAAGCTTCATACTCTTGATTGAGTATTGACTTTCTATCATCTCTGACTTCCTCAGTACCTTCCATGTAAATTACCAAAGTGTCCCACATATCCTTTGAGGTATTGCATTGCACCAAGTTTTGAAAGGTGGAGTTATCTATGGCACTAACTATAATGTTTTGTGCCCTCTTATCCATTATAGCTAAAATGACTTCATCCTTAGTTATTTTAGTATACTTCTTTGGAGTCTGAATGTTTGTATCAAGGACAAATACCTTCATAGGGATGAAGGGTCCTTCCTGAACTGTTATGTAGATCCTAAGATCAGATGACTCCATGAATAATCTGACCCTTTCCTTCCATATACCAATATTCTCCTTCCTGCAGAGAGGTAGTTTTATGAATCCTAGCTCTTTGTGATTCTCTCTTGAACCCATCTGAACCTTCATATAGCTATCCTGGAGATTTACTCAGACTATTAAGCCTTTCTTGAGTAACTTCCCTCTGATATCACTTGAAAGTCTTTGAATACAAGGGTAGCTAATCACCTAGAGGGGGTGAATAGGTTATTAAGGTCTTTTTAAGTTCTTTAAAACCTTTTACTATTTTAGGTCCTACTGTGTTTGCTTAGTTCTTCTTTCAAGAAAATAACACACAGTACACCAGATATTTATAGAGGTTCTTCGTTATATGGTTACATCCACTGTCCCTCTCGCCTTTCTAATAGAATGTTAGACATGACACTTCTCTAATAACTTGGCTCCTCAGATATTACAACACGATCCCACTGGATCACTCAGTCTCTACTGAGACTTACAGCACAGGCACTCAGCCCCACCACACTGTAATCATCTGATCACCTCATACAGGCACAAATGTCCTTCAACACAGGCTGGTAGATCAGCCTTAATACACAGATCCTACACTAGATCCTACTTTCAGCCTTTATAACTTAGGCTTTACAATACTGATCTTACAGATCCACACACATCCTTTATAATCTAGGCCTTACAACACAGATCTTAAATAGATCCACGGAATTTGATAGATTAAAATAAATTTGACTCAAGATATTTTGTTCTTTGAATAAACTACTTCCTGAGCCGAGTGAGTCTCAGCTCTATCTTTTTCTCAGCAACAAGAAAGACAATCTTTAATGATCTGCTGTCTGTGCTGGAAGTTACTCAGAATCTTGATTCTGATCTTGCTGATGAAGGAGGAAAGAATGTGAACGATTGTCTTCGATCAGCTAACATGTAAGACAGAATTCAATTGCTCTGCCTTTCCTTCTATCCTAAGAAAAACCCAGATCGGATTTCTTCTTCACCGATCTAGAGATTGATCTTCTGATTTGGCTTTGCTTGAATCGATAAGAAACTTCAGCTAGGGCCTTCCTAGACTGATTCCTCTTCCTCAGAGTAACCCTCTGATCTTCCTATAGCAGATGTTGATTGTAGCAACTAACTCAGAGACTCTTCAGATTTGTTGAATTGAAGTTCTTGTCTCTGTAATAATAGCGGGGGAAGAAGATGAAGTCCCGCTCCTCTATTTCGAAATGAATTGATCTCTCAAAAGTTAATTTGATCCAGATCTCATCCTCTATTTATAATCCTGTCATCTAGTGAGATGATTGACACATGTTACTGCTTAATCGGCTGATTATATCCTTAGTTTTACAGAATGAGACTGATAGCACCGTTAATAATAATGGATAATAGCTCTTCCTTAGTCATTTTGAACTTTGTTGACTTTACTGACGTCAGCCATTCTGGACTTAGAAAATCTCAGACAAGTACCCAGGCATTGAGTGCGTTGAGTGAACAAGCATTACACAATGAATCTAAACTTAGAAAAATTTCAGCTCTGTTAGGCATTGAGTGTGTTGACTATACTCAACAATTCTAGACTTAGAATAATTCTGTTTTGCCTGATGGCATTGACAACAACAGCATGACTCAATGATATCTGTCATATGGCGTTGATTGAGCTGGTCTCACTCAACGCTTTTGTACTTAGACAGATTTTCCTGTCTTTCTTCCAAGGCTTTGACTGAAACAACATGGTGTTGATAGAGTCAGTATGGCATTGAGTGAACTGGCTTCACTCAACGCTTCTGTACTTAGCTTATTTTTCTTTGATAGAAACTCTGTGGCTTTGACTTAGGCAACAATACTCGACGAATTATGTTGCATGGCGTTGAGAGAGTTGGCATCACTCAATTCCTGTAGACTTAGCTATTTCTTCATCCAGCTTCCTTCAAATGACTTGATTTTCAAGGTGTCGAGATAACTGAATTGTCTCGACACAACTGTCTGAAATGTCGAGTGAAGTGTTGTGTCTTGACACTACTGTCTTCTATCTTTCTGATCTCGACACTTCTCCTACAATGGTGTCGACATAGTTGTGAAGTGTGTCAACACTTTTGTACTTGCTTTAAGTCTGTACTTAGCACTTCTTTTATAAAGTGTAGACATAGTTGTGAAGTGTGTCGACGTTTTTTTACTATACACTTCTCTTATAAAGTGTAGACATAGTTGTGAAGTGTGTCGACACTTTTTTACTTAGTCATTTCTTCAAGTTTTAACCATGCACATGAAACTTAACCATACATCAAATACATACTTGTGCATATCATTGACTTGTTTGACTTCTTACAAATAAGGATCATTGGGATCAATGAACCCAACACATGCTCCTATCATTGAGGAGATACCTAAAGACACAGATCCAAATAAGTGGAAGGTGGATCATCAGAAGTTGCGTGGATTCATCAGACTGTTTGTAGAGTCGATCGTCTATAATAAAAATGTGAGCATAATTAATGTAAAGATCATTTGGAAGACCTTGGAAACCTTGTATGCCAAAAGTACTATTATCAACAAGATATATCTACTGAAGAAGCGTGAAGAGTTCAAGTATGGAGATAGCTCATCGATATTAGATCATGTGAACGAGTTCCAATGTATTATTGATCAACTTACTGCCATGAAGGTGACCTTCGAGAATGAGGTCAATGCACTGTGGCTGTTGAAGTATCTTCTAGACTCTTGGGAGATGGTTAGAGTTTCTTTAATCAACTCCTCCCCCGGAGGCATCATTACTATAAAGATTGTCAAAAGTGGCAATTTGAATGAGGAGTTACGAAGAAAATCTCAAGGACATTCAAGCTCTTCTTCACGAATTGATGTCCTCTACATCGATCCAAGGGGAGAAGTAGAAGCAAGAGTAGAGCAAGGAATAGTTACAGGATCCAAAAAGAGAGAAGTCTAAGTCTCGCTACTAGAATATGGAGTGTCACTACAACCACAAAAAGGTTCATATTCAGAAATTTTGTTATACTCTACAAAAATAATCAGAAGAAAAAGGGAGAGCCCTCAAATGAGAAGATGGACATGCATACGATGACCACAACTTCTAGAGGAGGATGATGCCATCATTGTAGGTGATGAGGTTACTGTTTCACTCTCGTGCGATGATAATAGCTGTGTTATTGAATTAGGTACCTCTGCACATGTCTTCCACAATAGAGTGTTGTTTGCCACATATACGACTCATGACTGTGTAGTTCTTAGAATGGGCAACGATGACATGTTTAAGTCTTCAGGAGGGGAGACATGCACTTGAAGACGGGCACGAAAGGTTTGCTAATTCTAAAGCATATATGAAACATACCTGACATCCGCTTCAACCTTATTTTAGTTGGAAAGTTAGGTGATGAGGTACACTTAAGTGTATTTGGTGGAAATTTTTGGAAGTTAATCAAGGGGTCGCTAATAGCAGCTAGAGGTTATAGAGATACCGGTCTATACTACATGGAGGGAAGTCTCAAGCCAACACTGTTAAAGATGGCGTATCCACATCCTTATGGAATAAGGGACTGAATCATATTATCCAGAAGGGTCTGAGATGTCTCACCAAGAAGAATATGATATCATATCTATTTGTGGATCAATTGGAGAGATTCGACCAGTACATGGCTGAGAAGTAGAATAAAGTATCTTTCCAGAGCCACACTTCCACCAGGAGATCCAAGCTACTATAGCTCATATATACTAATGTTTGTGGACCACTCAAGATAAAGATGAGGGGAGGAGTGTCTTACTATATGACGTTCATCAATGATCATTCAAGAAAACTTTAGGTTTACGCTATTAAGACCAAAGATGAGATCTTTGACACCTTTCATAGATTTCATGCTAAAGTGGAAAGATAATATTGGAGGAAGCTAAAGTGCATCAGGTCCGAAAATGAGGGAGAGTATGTTGGTCCCTTTGATGAGTAATATAGAGAGCTAAGGATCAGACATGAAAATACTCCACCCAAGACACCACGATTGGATGTAGTAGCTGAAAGAATGAATAGGATCTCTATGGAGAGGATGAGGTGCATGTTGTCTGAGTAAAAGCTACCTGACATATTTTGGGGTGAGGTTTTATACATAGCTACAAACGTCATCAACCTCTCTCCCGGTTATGTATTATAGGAGGATGTTCCTGATAGGGTCTAGTATGGAAAGGACCTTTTATATAGTCACTTTAGGGTCTTTGGTTGTAGAGCCTTTTTGCACATCCCACGAGACGAAAGATCGAAGTTAGATTCCATGACCCGATAATGCATTTTTCTGGGATATGGACGTAGTGGCGAGTTTGGCAATAGATTCTTTGATCCAGTTGAGAAGAAACTTGTACACACCATAATGCTATATTTTATGAGGATCAGACTATTACTTATCCTAAGAAGATTGAGAAGGCTGACTCTCGTACTAATGCATAGTCTCCTATGATTGGAGGTGACAATACTGAGGAGGTCGCAGAACTTGAGCCGACATAGGGCAATGAGACACTTCCAGATCATGAGGATGATATTGATGAAAAGCCTACAAAGGACATCATTGATGATGAGCCTATACCACCAGCTAAGCTCGCTCTACGGAGGTTTAATAAAGTTAGACACCCATCTTCAAGATACTCTACTACCGAGTATATTCTGTTGACTGATGTAAGGGAGCTTAAGTTCTTTGATGAAGTAGTGCAGAGCTCAGAGAAAAAAGAATGGATGGTTGCTATGTGGGAGGAGATGCAGTATCTGCAGGAAAACCATACATATGATTTTGTAAGATTTCTTAGGGCAAAAAGGCTCTAAATAATCGATGTATTTTTAGAGTAAAGCAGGGAGACCCCTTGACAACACTCAAGTATAATGCTAGATTAGTGGCGAAGGGCTTTAATCAGAAACAAGTAGTTGATTTTGATGAGATATTCTCCCCTATTGTGAAGATGTCATCTATCCAGGTAGTTCTTGGTCTTGCTGCAAAGCTAGACCTGAAGATCGAGCGGATGGATGTCAAGATCATGTTTTTATATGGCGATCTTGAGGAGGAGATGTATATAGAGTAGCGTGCAGGTTTTAGGGTCAAAGGGAAGGAGAGCCAAGTCTATCGCCTAAGGAAGAATTATATGGCCTAAAGCAAGCCCCATGATAGTGGTACAAGAAGTTCGATGCTTTTATGGGGGAGATTGACTTCAAGAGGACCACCCTTGATCATTGTGTGCTCGTGAAGCAATATGCTCTAGATGATTTCATCATCTTACTCCTATATTTAGATTACATGCTGATAGTTGGTAGGAGCACTGCTCATATTGCCGAGCTGAAGCGGCAGTTGAGCTCAAAATTTGCAATGAAGGACTTGGGATCTGTGAAGACCATCCTAGGGATGCATATTCTGAGAGATAGAGACTCAAAGTTACTTTGGTTATCGCAAGAAAAATATGATAGTAAAATGCTGCAAAGATTTGGTATGGATCAAGCAAAGAAGATGAACACACCGCTTACAGCTCACTTTAGACTCACTGCTGACCAGTGCTCAAGCACACCTGAGGAGAAAGAGGAGATACAGAAGGTCCCTTATGCTTCTGTAGTTGGAAGTCTTATGTATGTCATGGTTCGCACCCACCCTGATATAGCATACGCTATTAGCACTATTAGTAGGTTTCTCTCCAACCCTGGGAGAGAACATTTAAATACTATAAAATAGATTCTAAAATACCTATATGGGATGTCAGACATGACGTTGAATTTCAGAGATAGTGAGCCAAAGTTACTATGCTACACAGATGCTGATATGGTTAGAGATTTAGACACCAGAAGATCGACCTATAGGTACTTGATCTTATTTGTAGGGGGAGAAGTGTCATGGTAGTATAGATTGCAGAAGTGCTTCATATTGTCTACTATAGAGGCTGAGTTTATTGCAGTCACTGAGGCAGGGAAAGAGCTTCTTTGGATGAAGCATTTCGTCAAAGAGTTGAGTTTTACTTAGGAGCGCTACACACTCCTATGTGACATTCAAAGTGCAATTCATTTGAGGAAGAACCCCACCTTCCACTCGAGGTCCAAACATATTGACACGCGGTATTATTGTATATGCAATGCTCTAGAGCAGAAAGAGCTGGATTTGTAGAAGGCGCACACGGACGACAATGGAGCAGATATGCTTACAAAGACCGCGTCGAGAGGGAAGTTCGAGCACTGAGTGAGGATCGTCGGCATAACAGTTCCCTCCATACAAAGCAAATGGAGAATAAGTTGTTTGTTATAGTTTCCGTCCTTTGTGGGTTCATATCTTTCTAACTCGAATTTTTCTTGTTGGTCGATTAAAGTTTAGACATGTTGGAGATTTTAAGGAAGATTATCAAAAGGACATGTTTCCTCACTTAGTTGAAAAGGAGGAGAATTGATGAGATAATTTCTCCTAGGTGTGAAAAGGGTTAGTCACTTTTGACCATGAAATCAGCATGTGTTTTTTAAGGAAACTTTTTGCAATGAGGAGAAACCAACCATCTTTGACTATGCAACCCACATGTGCTCTTAAAGGAAACTTTTAGAAAATTGGCCAAAGGAAGCTTTATGTCAAATGACGTGAGATTTTGACCGAGAGAAGCTTCATCCACATGCCATCAACCACATCTACCTTTTTAGTATTGACCTTATAAATAGACATGAAAGAGGAGGGGTAAGACATTCACTTCTTTTTGAACTCAAGCATTAGAAGATTTCTAGAGAGGCTTTTGCGGCATTGAAGATTCGAAGGAAGATTATCAAAAGTACAAGTTTTTTCACTTAGTCGAAAAGGGGGAGAATTAATGAGATATTTTGTCCTAAGTGTGAAAAGAGTTAGTATTTTGACCATGAAATCGGCAAGTGTTTTTTAAAGGAAACTTCTTGCAAAGACCAAAAGTCAACCATCTTAGGCATGCAACCAACGTGTTCTCTTAAATGAAACTTCTAGGAAATTGGCCAAAAGAAGCTTCATGTCAAATGACATGAGATTTTGACCAAGATAAGTGAAAGATAATCCTATGGATAGATAATTACCTAGAGGGGGGGTGAATAGGTGTCTTTTAAAATTCTTTGTCACTTAGATTAACTATTCAGCAGATATTTTGTTCAGTAGATAATATACTTGAGAAATAAGCTTCACAATAACTCAGCAAAATTAAACCACAGAACACAGCACATGCAAATCTCAGAACTCAGCACAAGCACAAGAAAATCATAGCACATAGAGAATTTATAGTGGTTCCCCTATCTAGGGTACATCCACTTCCCCCTTCTTCCTCACTAACAATGTGCTAGATAAGGTTATATATCCTCCTCTTTAACTCAGATCCAAAGATCTTACAGACTTAGTTTCTATTAAGAAATCTACACTCAGACAAACATGTCCTACCTTAGAGATTCACCCAATCTCCTACCTTAAGTCCTTCAAGAACCCTACCTCAGCCTTTATAACACAGGCTTATACCTCAATGATCTCACTCAAATCACCTACCTTAGGTCCCTCAAGAATCCTACCTCAGCTTTTATAAATTAGGCTTACAACTCAGATTAACTCTCCTACCCACTCAGATCTCACAGAGATCTTACAAAAATTAAGAGGTAAATATAATCAGAAAACCAATCTGTAATCTGACTTATCTGAATAAATTCAGATTCTTCAATTCAGCTGCACTTGATTAAATCTTGATGAATAATCTGGCTGAAGAGATACTTCTCTGGATCTGCAACCTTCTTGATGATCAGCTTGATTTCCTTTAAGAATTTGTAGAACAGATCTACTTGAATCTTCTGATCACTTGATGAAAGTATCTGAAGATCTTCTTGAAGACTTTCATCTTCCTCTTCTTCCTTGGAATTGTCGTCCTCCCCTGACTTGGAAGAAATTAGAATGAGAATTTTTGATCTGTTAATAATTGTCTTTTTCTATGAAGACAACCCCTCTATTTATATCCTTTGTGGATTGTTGGAATCTGATTGATGACAACAGCATGTGACATCATACTTCAAATTCTCCTTTAAACTTTTTTTGTTGAGATACTACGTTATTGTAGCTGATGTGACATTTCTGACTTATCTTGACACTTCTGTGTTGACTCTGCACATCTTTAGAAATATAAGTGTCGAGATGTCCAAAGTGTCTCGACACTATATTACTTAAGTGTTATTAGAATGTGTCAAGACATCTTAGTAGTCTCGACACAATTTTACTGAGAAGAATTTTCAGGCTGAACTTGAAAGTGTTGAGACAGTTAACTTGTCTCGACACAACTGTCATCTGTGTCGACATTTATAAATCTGCACTGTGTCGAGACAATTTAATTGCCTCAACACAACTATCTGTTGGGTGTTGACACTTTTATACTTATTTTAATTCTTCACTGTGTCGAGATAGTTGAATTGTCTCGACACTTGTTTAAGTCTACACCTCAGTCTTCTTTGTGTCAAGACAGTTCTATTGTCTCGACACAATTGTCTTAAGCTTTAAAGTGTCGAGATATTTGACTTGTCTCGACACTACTGACTTAGTCTTCAAGGTATCGAGATAGCTGACTTGTATCGACACTACTGTTATTGAATCTTCAATGTGTCGATTTAGCTGAATTGTCTCGACACAATTTCTACAAAGGCGTCGACATAGTTGAAGTGTGTTGACACTTTTGTACTTAGCCAATTTTCTGCACTACAAGTTGCTAGATGCTGACTGTGCTGACTTCACTCGATGTTTTTGTACTTAGAAAATTTTATTCACTTTTTAGTCAGCTTCTTAGAGTCCACCTGTCAATATAACTTGGACTACAAGTCAAATCAATATGACATAGGCAACCTGCAAGCATGAACTGAAAAATACATCAAATACATATTTGTGTATATCATTGAGTTGAAAGGGCTTCTTCAAATCAAGTACATTGTGCCCAATGTACCCAACAATCTCCCACTACTTGGAGAATTCATAACCCCAATTCAATGATATACACCACAATACCAAAATATATTAATTATTATGTATAAGAAAAATGCTAAACAAAATATAAAGGAACACAATAATAATAACACATATATCACTAGGGGCAACCAAATTTTTCATTCAAATTTATTCAAAGATTACATCTTTCAGTTTTGTTACAATGTTCTTAAAGTCAAATTACATTGTTTTTTTAGAAAAGAAAAAGGATAAACTAAGAATTCTCTGGCTCCTTGATGACAATGCCTTTTATTGAATGTATTTTAACTTTTACTTCAAGCACTTTGTCATCAGCCACTTTCTCCTTTCCATTGGAATCCTTAGCTTTAGAAATTTCTTCTTGCTTGAGCCTCTACCTCTCAAAATAGTGACAGGGCTTGGGAAAATATTTGCTGGGTTCAATAAAGTCAGTTGGGATCTTCCCTGCCTTCAGATCTTTTTTGAATTTATAGAGGATCGTCTGCTGCTTTGTGTGTTTGACCCACTCTTACTCTGAATACCATTTTCCCCTATCAATTGCATTGGTATTGACTTCTTTCCATGCAGTGAGAATAATGGATCTAGAAGTTGGACTCCATTGCTCAAAATCAGGCTTTGCTTTAGCATGTTCCCTAAATCTTTTCTTTGATAGTTGAGCTTCTTTTTCCTTTAACAATGTAGAAGCAGTCATCTCCACCTCCTCACATACTATATTTTGAATTTGTGGTGGAGGACTGTACATGGACTGGACAGTATTTTGGATAGCCTCAAAAGGAGCTGGTTAGTAACCAGACTTAGCAGTTTGGTCTCCATCATACCATATGGGAGGAAGTCCTAGAATATCTTTGATGCTATTTGAGATCCAAGTAGAATGCATAGAGCTTGTCTTTATCATTACTCTCTTCCCCTTTATGACTTCTCTTTCAACATGATCTCTTAATTCATTCTTGTGAAATCTTACATGACCATCTATATAATGAATTCCTGAGGATACAAAATTCTTTACTTTGAGTAAATGTTCATCCAATTCTTTGTGAGAGTCCTTCACTTCCTTAAGCAAAGAGGCTGAGTGAGTAGATAGCTGAGTTTCAATATCTTTGGAGGTTGAGTTTATCTTGGTTTCAAGAGCATGAGTTTTCTTAGCTATTTTTAACAATATAGCATCATGCATTATTACCATGCTCATTCATTCTATTCTATTGTTCAAGGACATAGCCTTGTTTAACAGCTATTTCATCTTCAATTTTCTTTGATTCCACTTGTTGTTTAGCAATATACACCACATCATTAGCTCCTCTCTGAAATAAATCAGTCATATCTTTCTTCAATAGATTTACCTCAAATCTAATTAACTTGATTTCTTGGGCCAGCTGAAACTGCAACTCCTTATTGCTTTCATCCACATACTTTTCTAGTTGATTTATTTATTGATCAAGCATTATTTATAGTTGAATTAGAAGTGAGATTGAATCAATTGTAGAAGAAGATGTTGGTCTATACTGAATAATCTTCTTATAGCTTCTACTTTTCTTCTTTAGTTAAGACAGCTTCCTTTTCTTTAACTGAGAGGCTTCTTCCTCCTCAGATTCTTAAGAACTAACCACCTCAATAGAAGTAGGCTCTTTAGTTGTTTTAGTAGTTGGGGCCTGATCTGCTAACTCCCCCTCAACCATTGTAACTTCTTCACCAATATTGGTGTTATCCAGGTTAACCTCATCTTGATGTGCTACAGTATTTGAAACAGTGTCCTCCAGAAGTTCAGTCATCTCCCCCTGGATATTTATTTCTTTATTCAGAAGGATTTTTTCTTCAGTCTCCTTGGGGATTGCATCCTCAATCTCTCTATCAGTCATTCCCTGTTCAAGAACCTTTGCTTGCTTCAGCACATTATTTAGCTCTTGTACTACTTCCATTATTACTGTATTTACTGTATCCATTTCAATATTTGGCAGATCATTGAGGTTCTCCCCCTCAATTGGATCCCTATCTGGGATTGTCTCCCCCTACACCTGATCAGCAGTTCCAGGCGAGGGCCTTGGAGATGTGTCAGTTATTGTATCATCTTGTTTTGCTGAGGTAGAACTTTCTTGTTCTTCAGATTCACTGGAAGAATCTTCTTCTCAACTATAGCCTTCTTCATTTTATCCTTCTCCTTCTCCATTATAGGTTATTCCTTGGATATGACTCTATCTCACCTTGCTAAAATTCTCATATCCATTCTTCTTATATGATTAATTTTAGATCCAATCTTCAGATTGATATTGTCAGGAATGGCTTGCACCAAGTATAGGCTTAAAATTATGCCCATATTAGGCTTTTTGATACTTTTTACAATTTTGTCAAAGACTACTCTACTCCAGTTAGTCTTGATTTTGAAAATAATTTTTGTCATCAGCTCAAACATAAATTTTGAGATCCGGTCATGTGCCCCTGTCTTGCACAGCAGAACCTTTCTTATTATTTCAGACATGAATTTGCCTTGGGTATTCATACCCTTCCTGTTCAAGGAGCTTCTAATCTTTGTGGCTGGAGGCAATCCACACCACTTCAAAGAATCAGTAGTCATGTAAGAATCAAGGTCATCATCCTGATCAATTCTTGGTATTTGAAAAACCTTGGAAAATCTCTTGGTTGTGATTTTAACTTTTGCTCCATTCACTTTAGACTTGATCTTGTCTGAGTTTGAATCCAGATGAGCATTGGAGAAGAATTCTGAAACTTCTCGTTTCCAGATTTTTGACAGTTCAGAGAGCAGATATTCCAGACTTACTTCATTGACTAGAGTTATCACATTTCTAATTGCTTCACCTGCTGAGTTGAATCCATTGCGAACTAGCTTATACCCCTCAAAGATGTTATCGTCAATCTTAGGAGCCATTGGAGAGGAGAGAAAGGATTGACGAGTGTCGAATGATCTGGGTCTTAGGTCTCGACACTCAGGAATCAAAAACTCAAGAAATCAAGAAAGCGTAGTCGATTCCTACTCTCACACCCTATTTATAGTCTAATCTTTCCTAAAGACAAAAGGGTGCGCTGCATTTAGACTTTTAAAAATTTTTATGGTAAATACCGAGTCTCGACATAGGGAAAAATTGTCTATCGAGATGTGTCGACACAAGGATAATGTCTCTCAATATATACCTTTGGGTCTCAGCACCCTTATGTCTCGACACTTACGTTAGTGTCTCGACACTTTGAAGTTATGCTGTGTCGACACACTTTCTGGTGTCTCGACACATTACAGTTTATAGTGTCGACATACTTTCTGGTGTCTCGACACTTTCTTAGATGTCTCGACAGATTCTTTGGTGTCTCGACATAACTTTTAACTTAGTCAAAATTTTATTCTCTAAGTTCAAGATACTTGACATTTATGAGGTCTATCCATGATATCTAAATAAGTAAACTTGATTACTGACTAATTACTTTATTTTTATTTTGTATCAGTTTTTATATGTCCATCAATTACTCAAGATTCAACATTGCAAGTTCAAACTTAAAGAAATTAAATTTCTCTTCTTCTAGGGGCCTAGTAAAAATATCTGTAATTCTTTTATTTGTTGGAACAAATTCTAAACTAATATCTTCATTTTCTACATGCTACCTAATAAAGTGATATCTAATTTCAATATATTTTATTCTACTATGTGACACAGGGTTGTTTGCAATAGAAATTGCACTAGTAGAATCACAAAATAAAGGAATTTTACTTAGCTTTATGTTGTAATCTTGCAATCGATGCTGAATCCAAAGCAATTGTGCACATCAACTTCCAGTTGAAATGTACTTAGATTCAGCAGTGGATATTACTATACTTGTTTTCTTTTTTACTGCTCCATGATACTAGCCTTCTCTCAAGAAATTGACATGAACCTGATGTGCTTTTCCTGTCTTCCTTACATCCTGCATAATCAGCATCTGAAAAGTCTGTCAGTACAAAATCACTATTTCTGGGATACCATAGGCCAAGATTAGGTGTGCCCATTAGATATCTCAATATTCTTTTAATTGATGTGTAGTGAGATTCTTTAGGGCATGCTTGATACCTAGCATAGACACAAGTGGCATACGTTATATATGGTCTGCTGACTGTTAGATAGTGTAGTGTTCCAACTATACTCCTATACAAGGTGTTATCAACTAGCTTGCCAGCACCATCATTGTCTAAAGACATACTGGACCCCATAGGAGTTCTCATTGAAGTGGTTGTTTTCATGTCATACTTCTTGATTAACTCCTTGGTGAACTTAGACAGACTAATGAAAAGTCCATCTACAGTTTACTTAACTTGGAGACCCAAGAAAAACTTGAGTTCACTCATGCTACTCATCTTAAACTTACCTTGCATAAGTTTGGTAAACTTAGAGCAAAGTGACTCATCAGTAGAACCAAATATAATATCATCTACATATATTTGTACTAAGATGGTCTTGCCTTTGACTTTCCTTAAGAATAGTTGTTGGGTACATTGGAAAATGTGTACCTGATTTGAAGAAGCCCAACTTAGCTCAATGATATACATCAAGGTGTATTTGATGTTATTTTAAGTAGACATGTGCAGGTGGAGAATTGATAAAGTATGCAGAAAAATTCTAAGTCCAAGTGTCGACACAAAGGAAGCAGTGTCGACACACAGAAGAAAATAGTCGACACAACACTGGGAATTTGTGTCGACACAGAAAAAGAGTCGACACAATACTGGGAAATTGTGTCGACACAGAAGAAAAGCGTCGACCTCAAACATTGGGAGAATGTGTCGACACAGAAGAATATAGTTGATCTCAAGATTGTCGACATCATCTGAATGTGTCGACACAGAAGAAAATAGTCGACCTCAAGTGAGTCGACACCAGCAGAATGTGTCGACACATTGTGATTAAGTCGACACATAATAGCAGAGTTAATAAAATGAATGTGTCGACACCTGAAGGCTAAGTCGACACTTACTAAAGTTATGATTCTACAACAATTGTGTCGACACACAGGACTTGTGTCGACACACTGAAGAGTCAAGATCAAGTTATTTGCAGAAGAAGCTGTGTCGACTCAAAGGCAACTTAGTCGACATCACTAAAGATTGTGTCGACACCAAAGTCAATTATGTCGACACAAATAGACAGATTGTCTCGACACTTTCTGACAGACTTTTTCAACAACTTGTGATTCAAGACTAAGGCACAGGACTTGTTTGAAGACTTGACAGCTGTGGGTTATCACCGGTTAACTGAAGTTGTCAGACTTGTCAGAAAACGGTTAGAAACCGGATCAGCCGGTTACCATGAAGAATGTCTATAAATAGACAGATTCAGAAGGAGAAAAGATATCAATCAATCAATCAACAACATATAGAACTGACCTTTTGAAATACATTGGATCAGAAAGTGGAGAAGGATTACAATTCTACTCATTTCAAGAAAGTGCTAGGCACTTAAGAAGATCTTCTCCGGGAGATCTAAGAAGACTATCTAAGGATAGATCTAAGAAGAGTTCTAAATCAGAATTCAGAAGAATTATTCAAAGTTCTGGATAGAGAGAGATCAAGTCAGAATTTGAAGAAGAAGAAAGAATCCACCAGTGGATTCTCAAGAAGCTGTTTGGAATCAACTCAGCTAAGTACATTTTCAAGAAGCTTTAAAGAAGGCTAAGAAACAGTTGATTGCATCAGCTGATCAAGAATTGTCATTGCCTTTTCTCTCTCAACTTTGGCAAGACAATTAAAACAATCTTTTCTATATTTCTGTAGGATTTGTTTATACAGATCTGAGTTGTAAGCCTATGTTATAAAGGCTGAGTGTAAGAGTGTTGAACTCTGAGTGGTAGGGCTGTTTGCCTGAGTGTAGGAGAAGGATATTCTCTGAGTTGTAGGCCTTGGGGCAAGGCTGAGGTAGGGCAGTTGTGCCTGAGTTGTAGGAACCAGTTGGGTTCTGAGTTGTAAGATCTATTGATCTGAGATAAGTGGAAGTTTGGCCGAATCTAGCATACTGCTAGATAGGTGAAGGGGGAAAGTGGATGTACCCAGACCTTGGGGAACCACTATAAAACATAGTGCAATCTGTGATGTTTTTTGTTTTCTGTGATTGCTGTGTTTATTATATTAGTTATTAAATTGAATTCTGCCTAGAAGTTTTAGAAAGAAAAGCAGAACCTATTCACCCCCCCCCCCTCTAGGTGTTTAGGCTGCCTTGAAAGTTAAACTATCAAGTGGTATCAGAGGGAGGTTACTCAAAAAGGACTTAACAGTCTGAGGAAGATCTGATAGGCAGATTCAAGAATCAAGAAGATGGGTTCTGGAGAGAATCATAAGGAGCTAGGGTCAATGAAATTACCCATATGCAAGAAGGAAATCTTTGGGATCTGGAAAGAAAGAGTCAGATTGTTTATGGAAGCATCTGACCCAAGGATTTACATCACAATACAGGAAGGCCCCTTCATACCAATGAAGATATCTGTTCTTGATGCAAATATCCAAACACCAAAGACTTATTCTGAAATGACCAAGGATGAAATCATCTTGGCAACCATGGACAAAAGGGCACAGAACATCATTGTCAGTGCCATAGATGATTCAACATTTCAGAATCTGATTCACTGCAAGACCTCCAAGGAGATGTGGGACACATTGATTGTCTACATGGAGGGATCTGAAGAAGTAAGGCTGGACAGAAAATCTATGCTAAATCAGGAGTATGAAAGTTTTAGACAAGGAAAATCTGATAGCATAACTGAGTGCTATAAGAAATTCTATAGAATTGTGAATGAGCTAATATCCTATGGAAGAGTCTTCAGTACCTATGAACTGAATGACAAATTCTTAAGATCCTTATCAAAGGATTGGGATACAAAGATCTGTGCCATAAGAGAAGTGGCAAAATTGGCAGAGATATCTCCTCCAACTCTGTTTGGAAAGTTGCTATCCTATGAAATGCAACTTATGGTAAGGAAGGAGGAGGAAAGAAACTCAAGAGGAGAGCATAGAGAAAAGACTGTGGCATTTAATGCTGAAGCCACTAGAAAGAATAGGAGGAAATCACCATCTCCTCCTAAGGAAGTTGAAGAAGGTAGTTCTGAAAATTCAGATAAGGGTTCAGTCAGCAGTGATTCAGATGCAGACTTTGCTGCATTCACTAGGCAATTTCAAAGGTTCTTGAAAAAGAAGCAATGGAAGTCTAGGCCTTCCTCATCACAGCAAGTAGATGACTATTATCAGAAGAGAAGGTCATCAAGGAAAGAGAAAAGCAGGTCAAAGCCCAGCAAAGCCACTACTTCAAAGATTGTCTGCTATTGTTGCAATAGGCCTGGACATGTAGTGGCTGATTGTCCTGACAAAAGGAAGGAATCTTCAGAAAAGAAGAAGACTTATCAGAAAGGCAAGAAGGAGAAATCCTTTGTAGCAAAGAAAGATAAAAGTTTGTCAGACCAGTCAACTTCAGAATCAGGATCTGAAGCTGAAGCATATATTGGATTATATGCTGCATCTGAGGAAGAGGAGTTTATGCAGTTGCTAGACTCCATCAATGAACATCAATGCATGGGTTTGATGACTAGATCAGAAGAGGACCTATGCCAGAATCAGTCTGGTTCTAATGAGGTAAACTGTCCTTCTTGTACATCTGTTTGTAATACAAGTGAAGAATCAGCTACATCTGCATCAAGTGATGAAGATGTATCTGGATCTGAAGGAGATGTCTATCAATTGATAGACAAGTATGGGGACCTGTTGCAGGCCCTTAAGAAAAGCAAGAACCTTGTTAAATCACAGGCTCAGGAAATTGCTGATCTAAGGGTTGCAACAACTGAGTTAGAAAAAGTCCTTGATCAAAAGTTATCTGAAATTGCCAAGCTGAAGAATATAACTATTATTCAGATGGGCACAATTAATTATACTAATGATCAAGTAAAGAGTCTGGAGGACAGACTTAGAATTGAAAGGGATTTAGTGGCTAGTTACTCTAAGCCAAAATCTGTCTTACCCTTGATAGATGAATTTGTCACTCAGAAGGGTAAGGCTGGATTAGGATTTAAGGGTAACTCCAGGGCTGGCAGATTCAAGAGGAAAGGCAAAGCCCCTATTCAGCCACTAAACCCTTCAGTCCCCATAAGGTTTGGTAAGGAGAAAGTGCCTTCTAACATATATGATCATGAAGACATTCAGGATCATATTAAGACAAATGTTCTGAAGAACAAGGGTGTTAAGGCAAGCAGGCCTACCTATAGTCATAAACCCTATGGTTTTAAGAAATCAGTAGGTGAAGTTGCAACAGCACCAGCAATGAACAGAAATGCTTCTGACAAGGATGTATCTAGATCTAGATACAATAAGTTTGAATGTTGGTGCTGTGGCAAGAGGGGTCATTTTGCATTGGACTGCTGGTATAACACAAGTGTTATAAAGAATAAGAGTCTACCTGTTAGAAGAGGTTATGATAACTTTATTAAGGCTAACCTGAACCAAGGACCCAAGACTTACTTGGGTTCTAAGGGTAAGTAATTCTGTATTGCAGGTGAATCCAAGTTACCATGCCCCTATATGGTACTTGGATAGTGGTTGTTCCAGGCACATGACTGGAACAAAGGGGCTGCTGAAGGAGTATTCATCTGTCAAAGATGGACATAAAGTGATCTTTGGTGGATCTGAAAAAGGAGTCATCAAAGGATTTGGTAATATCTCTTCAAACCTAATTACTATCACCCAAGTGGCCTATGTAAAAGGTTTGAAACATAATCTAATAAGCATAAGCCAGCTGAGTGATCTAGGATATGACATTTCATTTGGTAAGGATGGATGTCATATCAAAAGGTCAAGTGATCAAGAGATCATATTGACTGGGTATAGGAAGAGAAATGTGTATTGCCTTAATTTTGAATGTGAGAATAAGGCATCCCCCATTTGTCTTGTAGCTGATGACAATGCTTCTCATTGTGTTAAGTGGCACAAGAGATTGGCTCATCTAAACTACAAGACAATTGGCCAACTCTTTAGTAAAGAACTAGTGAGGAATGGGCCTCAAGTTAAGTGTATAAAGGAAGGGGTATGCTCAGCTTGTCAAAAGGGCAAGCAGACAAAAATCTCATTTCAAAGCCTTGAAAACAAGGATTCTGTGAGGTGCTTATACCTCTTGCATATGGATCTTTTTGGTCCTATGCCAGTTCACAGTCTAGGTAGGAAGGTCTACACTCTAGTGGTTGTAGATGACTATTCTAGATTTACATGGGTGTTCTTTCTGAGACAAAAATCTGAAACCCCAAGTGTATTATTTAATTTTGTAAAGCAAATTCAGAATGAACTGAATAGTACAGTGGTCAAAATTAGAAGTGACCATGGTACTGAGTTTCAATCTGAAAGCATAACAAACTTGTGTATAGACTTTGGGATTTTCCAAGAGTTCTCCTCACCTAGAACACCTCAGCAAAATGGTATTGCTGAAAGAAAGAATAGAACATTAATTGAAGCTGGTAGAACTCTATTGAGTGACACCTCTCTCCCAAAATATTTTTGGGCTGAGGCAGTTAACACTGCTTGTCATGTCATCAATAGGGCTTCTATCACCAAAGGCCACAGAAAGACTCCCTATGAGATTGTGAAAGGCAGAAAACCAAACCTATCCTATTTTAGGATCTTTGGTTGCAAATGCTATATACTTAACAATGGCAAGTCATATTTGACTAAGTTTGCTGTCAAATCCCAGGATGGGATATTTGTTGGGTACAGCACAAATAGTAAGGCCTATAGAGTCTTCAACTTAACTACTCAAGTTGTTGAAGAATCTGTGCATGTTGTATTTGATGAAACAAGATTAATCAATTGTGAGTTGTCTTGTAGATCAAATGACTCAACAGGTATAAGCAAGAAGATGGACAAGCTCTCCATTGCTGAAGCTTCAAAGGAAGATGGAGCATTGGAAAATGAAGGCTGCTGTCCAGGGGGAGTACAAGAGATAATGGAAGCTGATGAAAACCAAGAGGAACAGCAGAATGAAGAAGCTGGAGATGCACAACCTGAAGGGAATCTACCTCCAGCTATAAGATATCTAAGAGATCATCCTACTGATCAGATAATTGGTGATCCAAGACAAGGAGTGCAAACTAGAAGCAGAAATCAAAGCACAGTGTTGCATTCTAGTTTCTTGTCCCAAATGGAACCTAAGAAGTTTGAAGAAGCTATCCAAGACCAGCACTGGATTGATGCTATGCAAGAGGAGCTGAATCAATTTAGAAGGTGCAAAGTCTGGGAGCTTGTTCCTAAACCAAGAGGCCACAACATAATTGGAACTAAGTGGATCTATAGGAACAAGCTAGATGAAAATGGAATAATAGTAAAGAATAAAGCAAGATTGGTTGCAAAAGGATACAGGCAGGAAGAAGGGATTGACTTTGATCAAACCTTTGCTCCAGTAGCAAGGCTGGAAGCAATCAGAATGTTCCTTGCCTATGCAGCCTACCAAGACTTCAAAGTATACCAGATGGATGTGAAGTCAGCATTTCTGAATGGTGATCTTAAAGAAGAAGTATATGTAGAGCAGCCATCAGGTTTTGTAGATCCTCTTAAACCTGATTCTGTGTATAAGCTTAGGAAAGCTTTGTATGGGTTAAAACAAGCTCCAAGGGCTTGGTATGAAACCCTGTCTACCTTCCTCATTGAGAATAAATTCTCAAGAGGAAAGATAGACAAAACTCTATTCCTTAGGGAATCCAAAGGAAAGATCATCTTAGTCCAGATCTATGTTGATGACATAATCTTTGGATCTACTGAAAACAACCTTTGTAAAAAGTTTGCCAAACTTATGCAAGGGAAGTTTGAGATGAGCAGTATGGGAGAACTTAAGTTCTTCTTGGGACTCCAAGTAAGACAGACTGATGATGGATTGTCCATATCCCAGTCTAAGTTCACCAAGGAATTAATTAAGAAATATGGTATGGAGTCATCCTCCTCCATGAGAACTCCTATGGGGACAAGTATGCCAATATGCAAAGATGAGGCAGGTAAACCTGTTGATGAATCATTGTATAGAGGAATAGTTGGGTCTCTACTATATCTCACTGCTAGTAGACCTGACATTATGTATGCAACATGTGTCTGTGCTAGGTACCAAGCCTGCCCTAAAGAATCTCATTATACTGCAGTCAAAAGGATTCTGAGATATCTAAAGGGCACTCCTACTCTAGGTCTTTGGTACCCTAGGAATAGAGATTTTCAACTAACAGGCTATTCAGATGCAGATTTTGCAGGATGTAGAGAGGATAGAAAGAGTACTACAGGTACTTGTCAATTCCTGGGAGGAAGACTAATATCTTGGAGTAGTAAAAAGCAGACTAGTGTGGCAATTTCCACAGCTGAGTCAGAGTATATTACTGCTGGAAGCTGCTGTGCACAGCTATTATGGATGCAGCATCAGCTTAAAGATTATGGTATTCAGGTAAGTAGAACACCCCTTTTATGTGATTCTAAGAGTGCTATTTCTATTGCTAATAATCCAGTTTCTCATAGTAGAACTAAGCATATAGAAATCAAATATCATTTTCTTAGAGAACATGTAGAAAAAGGTGACATCTCATTGGAATTTGTAAAAACAGATTATCAAATAGCAGATGTATTTACTAAGCCTTTAGATGAAACCAAATTCAATAAATTCAAAATTGAATTAGGTATGTTAACCATTGATTAATGTATTAAACAAAATCATTAACAATGCTATTGAAGTGGTATAAGTAAGTAAAAGTAGTAACAAAATAATCAAGTGTTAAAAAGGACACATTGAAGTTACAGAAATTGGCTAAGTAAGAATGTGTCGACACATTCAGTAATAATGTGTCGACTCAGAGAAATTATGTCGACAAGTCAGAAATATTGTGTCGACACAGAGAATATGTGACGACACTTAAGAGTTTTATTGTCGACTTAACCAGAAATGTAATGTCGACTCAACCAGAATTATGGTGTCGACACTTACAGAATATGTGTCGACACTTGTCCTTAGTGTCGACACAGAATTTCTGTCTTTCTACTATGTATCCAAGGTGTCGACATAACCACAAATTGGTGTCGACACATAGTAGGCTGAAGAAATGTCGAGTTAATAGAAGCCTGTGTCGACACATTCCGTCTGTGTCGACACATTTAGACTGTTTTTGGCGCCCTTTGAACTTCTTTCAACAGAAGCTATAAATAGGTCAAAAGCTCTTTGTGTCGACACGCTTTCAAGGTTTTCGAGACTCAAACCCTGTGTCGACAGTCTTTCTTTCTCTCTTCTCTCAAGCTTTCTCGACACAACGATGGCGCCAAGGATTGAAGATAACATCAATGAAGGATATGAGTTAGTGCGCCAGGCCTTTGTAGAGGCGCCGCCTGATGTTCAAGGAGTTATCACCCTTCTCTCTGCATCAGGATTAGAATTTCTCATTTCAGAACCAACTAAGATCTGGAAGAAGGAGGTGCACGAGTTCTTTATCTCTGCATCAGTCCATTCTACTGGCCTCAAGATTAAGTCCACTGTTCAAGGGACGAAGGTAAAGATTAATCAAAGAAGCTTAAGAAAGATCTTCCAACTGCAAGTGGTTGAGAATGAAGAGGAAGTTCCTATATCTAAGACAAGGGAAGCCCTTCAATGGTGTGGCCTGGATTCTGGATTGAAGATTGGAGCTGCATTCAACAGAAAGGGAATGAATCAGCAAGGGAAGTTCTTGTCTGAAGTAGTTGGAAAGGTAATCCTCTGCAAGACAGGTGGACATGATAGGATTTCTGCCTATATGTTCAGCCTGATGACCAGGATAGTTTTTACTATTCCTACTGATTGGTTAGGAGTGCTCTTTGACAAGATCAAAGAGGGAATCAAGAAGCCTAACATGGCTAGGATCATGAGCCTGTACTTCACTGGAGTGATTCCTGATGTGATGCAGCAGCTGCAAGGGAGTAAGATTAACCATATGAGAAGAATGGATATGAGACTATTCTCCAGGTGGGATAGGGTGCTGTCCAAGGATGTGCCTGAAGAGAGCAGGCCAGACACCCCTGTGCAATCCCCTACACCAAATCAAGAATCTGAACAAGTACAAGAAGGGACACAGCTTGACTCAACTGTGGTCCAGGAAGTATCAACACCTGCACAGATGCAGGGGGAGCCAGTTACCACTTCTGCTCCAAAGGTATCTACTCCTGCTTAGGTATAGGGGGAGCTAATGTATTTTACTATAAAAGACATTGCTCATATTCTTATTACTGCACAGGTTCAGGGGGAGCTAGTGTCCACACCTACTCCTGCCACTACAAATATTGAGGTGCAAGTCCAAGAGGAAGCACAGTTAAACATATCTCAAGATTTAACTGCTGCAGAAGTGACCACTCAACTGGAATTTACTATGGAGGAGTTATTCCCAGATGTTGATACTGCTGCTGATAAAGAAGGAGGTGGACCAGATATTGAGAAGTCCATAGGAATGGACATTGATCAAGAAGCTGCTGTGGAAACACAGGTTGAGGATGAGCCTGTGGATGTTGAAGCTGAGCAACAACTCCCTGGAACAGATACAATTCATCATCCACAAGAAAGAATTCATGTAGATACTTCCTCTGACACAGAAACTGAAGAAGCCAGAGTGGCTAAGAAAAGAAAACTTGTTGTCTTTAAGAGAAGAAGCAAGAACTATAAGCAGGCATTGCAGACAACAACTCCACAAGTTTCTCCAGCCTTTGATTACAATAAATTTATGGTAGATCTTCAAGTAAAATTGGATGACCAAAGGATGGCTCTGGAGAAGTATGTTGATGAAAATAGCAAGTTAGTTCAGTTTGACTTAGCTCAAGATATCAAGTCCATCCAATTTCAAGTAAACCTGCATAAAACTGAAATGACAGATTGCTTCCACAAGGGTGGCAATGCTGTAGTTTATCTGGCTAAACAACAGGAGGCTATCTCTACAAAGGTGGATGATATTGCTTTGAAGCAAAGTTATGTTCTGGAAAATCAAATCAGAATGAATGACAATTTAACTGAATCTCATAATGAGATCATTAATGAGGTGAAGAAGATTGTTCCAGGGATGCCTGCAGATAGAGCCAAAGAAATGGAAGAATTTGATAAGAATTTTCAGGCTGCTATTGCATCTGTTAAGACTGCCATCACAACCTCTCAAAAGGAAATATCTGAAAAGCTTCAAAAGTTAAGACCATTTTTCAAGGAGGGAGTGAATTATTTGGATGGCCAAATTCGATTTCAAAAAGAAGATCTTAGAGATCATGTATCAAGAGAAGCCATAAAGGGGGAGAGGATGCTAATTCATGCAGGCTCTGAGCACACCAAGTGGGTGACCAATAGCATACGAGCCACTTTGGGATATCCCCCATTGTGTGATGATGCTATGGTAGCTGAGTCAGGAATACAATCTAATCTACTTGAAGGCAATCAACCTGAGGTTGCCCAAGTCATATACCCCCCTCCAGATTTTGACTTGATTGATCAGAAAGTTCAAGGAATGTATAGTCCTCCAAAGGAGGTTACTAATATTGTCTTTGGAAAAGTTGATAAGCCTGAGGCTACTCTGAAAGAACAGCAGGATGCTCTATTGGCAAAGAAGAAATTCAGAGAGCAGGCTGTACTGAAGCCAGATTATGAGCAGTGGAGTCCTACTTCAAGGAACATCATACTCACTGCATGGAAAGCTGTACAAGATAAAGTTCATGAGAGAGGAAAGTGGTACAATGAAATTGAATGGCAGAAGTATGAGGCAAGGCAAGAGGCAATTGTACAATTCAGAAGGAAAGCCAAGCTGGGAAGACTGCCATCAGATGCTAAGGAGCCAAGCAAATACTTCCCAAAGCCTTTCCATTATTTTGAAAGGCAAAGGATCAAGGAAGAAGCTCAGAAGAAGGCTGATCTTAAAGGAAAGAAGTTAGCTGAAGAATCAGAAGCTCCTGTGACAGCTACAATCCAGTCTGGTAAAAGGATTATGATTAGAGAGCCTGATCAATCCTGATTTTGTTTTTAAATATTTTGTAATGTTGTGATGTAATCATCAAATGTAAAACTTTGTAATCAAACATTACCCTGTTATAAACAAAATGTTGTTTGGCATATTATAATGTGCATTCTGTGATGAATTATTCTATGTTATGTTTTGTTTATATTTAAAGTATTCCTGCTATGTCATTAATCATCATTTAGTACTGTTTATAAATGGTGTATATCATTGGCTATAGGGGTTATGACTTCTCCAAATAGGGGGAGATTGTTGGGTACATTGGAAAATGTGTACCTGATTTGAAGAAGCCCAACTTAGCTCAATGATATACATCAAGGTGTATTTGATGTTATTTTAAGTAGACATGTGCAGGTGGAGAATTGATAAAGTATGCAGAAAAATTCTAAGTCCAAGTGTCGACACAAAGGAAGCAGTGTCGACACACAGAAGAAAATAGTCGACACAACACTGGGAATTTGTGTCGACACAGAAAAAGAGTCGACACAATACTGGGAAATTGTGTCGACACAGAAGAAAAGCGTCGACCTCAAACATTGGGAGAATGTGTCGACACAGAAGAATATAGTTGATCTCAAGATTGTCGACATCATCTGAATGTGTCGACACAGAAGAAAATAGTCGACCTCAAGTGAGTCGACACCAGCAGAATGTGTCGACACATTGTGATTAAGTCGACACATAATAGCAGAGTTAATAAAATGAATGTGTCGACACCTGAAGGCTAAGTCGACACTTACTAAAGTTATGATTCTACAACAATTGTGTCGACACACAGGACTTGTGTCGACACACTGAAGAGTCAAGATCAAGTTATTTGCAGAAGAAGCTGTGTCGACTCAAAGGCAACTTAGTCGACATCACTAAAGATTGTGTCGACACCAAAGTCAATTATGTCGACACAAATAGACAGATTGTCTCGACACTTTCTGACAGACTTTTTCAACAACTTGTGATTCAAGACTAAGGCACAGGACTTGTTTGAAGACTTGACAGCTGTGGGTTATCACCGGTTAACTGAAGTTGTCAGACTTGTCAGAAAACGGTTAGAAACCGGATCAGCCGGTTACCATGAAGAATGTCTATAAATAGACAGATTCAGAAGGAGAAAAGATATCAATCAATCAATCAACAACATATAGAACTGACCTTTTGAAATACATTGGATCAGAAAGTGGAGAAGGATTACAATTCTACTCATTTCAAGAAAGTGCTAGGCACTTAAGAAGATCTTCTCCGGGAGATCTAAGAAGACTATCTAAGGATAGATCTAAGAAGAGTTCTAAATCAGAATTCAGAAGAATTATTCAAAGTTCTGGATAGAGAGAGATCAAGTCAGAATTTGAAGAAGAAGAAAGAATCCACCAGTGGATTCTCAAGAAGCTGTTTGGAATCAACTCAGCTAAGTACATTTTCAAGAAGCTTTGAAGAAGGCTAAGAAACAGTTGATTGCATCAGCTGATCAAGAATTGTCATTGCCTTTTCTCTCTCAACTTTGGCAAGACAATTAAAACAATCTTTTCTATATTTCTGTAGGATTTGTTTATACAGATCTGAGTTGTAAGCCTATGTTATAAAGGCTGAGTGTAAGAGTGTTGAACTCTGAGTGGTAGGGCTGTTTGCCTGAGTGTAGGAGAAGGATATTCTCTGAGTTGTAGGCCTTGGGGCAAGGCTGAGGTAGGGCAGTTGTGCCTGAGTTGTAGGAACCAGTTGGGTTCTGAGTTGTAAGATCTATTGATCTGAGATAAGTGGAAGTTTGGCCGAATCTAGCATACTGCTAGATAGGTGAAGGGGGAAAGTGGATGTACCCAGACCTTGGGGAACCACTATAAAACATAGTGCAATCTGTGATGTTTTTTGTTTTCTGTGATTGCTGTGTTTATTATATTAGTTATTAAATTGAATTCTGCCTAGAAGTTTTAGAAAGAAAAGCAGAACCTATTCACCCCCCCCCCCTCTAGGTGTTTAGGCTGCCTTGAAAGTTAAACTATCAATAGTGTTTTATCTATTTTCCCTCTTGAGAATTTATTCTCTAGAAGGAACTTAGACAGAGTTTTATACCAAGCCTTGAGGGCTTATTTTAATCCATAGAGAGCTCTTAATAACAAATAAATATTATTAGGTTTAACATAGTCAACAAAACCTGATGGTTGCTCAACATAGACTCTTTTTTAAGGTTACCATTTAGGAAGCCTCACTTCACATTCATTTGGTAAACTTTGAATCCTTTGTAGGCTGCAAATTCCAGGAAGAGTCTAATAGCCTCCAATCTAGCCACTGGTGCAAAGGTTTGATCAAAGTCTATACCATCTTCTTGTCTATATCCCTTTGTAACTAGTCTAGCTTTGTTTTTGACTATAAAACCATTCACATCCAGTTTGTTCTTGTATATCCATTTAGTTCCTATGATGTTATAGTCATCTGATCTGGGAACCAGCTTCCAGAATTTACATCTCTTGAACTGGTTCACTTCTTCCTGCATTGCACCTATCAAAAATGGATCTACATTGGCTTCTTTAAATTTCTTTGGTTCTATTTGAGACAGAAAACTTGAGTACATCACAGTGTTGTGATGTCTACTTCTTGTGGTCACACCCTGAGCTGCATCTCAAATGATCAATTCCCTTGGATGATCCCTTAGATGTCTGATAGCTATAGGTACTCTAACATCTTCTCTTGGACTAGCTACATCTTATTGCTGAGTTTCTTCTTCTGGTTGTTCCTGTGAAGGCACTTCTTCAACAATGTTGACTCCTTCTTATATATTTTGGCTTGTTGGAACTAAATCTTCTATAGACAGCTTCTTTAGCTTCAATTCTTCTCCTGTTGTGCTTGATGTACCTGGCTTATTATTGTAAAACATAGAACTTTCATCAAATACAACATGAATAGACTCCTCCACAACTTGATCCCTCAAGTTGTAGACCCTCTAGGCCTTACTATGATTACTATAACCAACAAATATGCCTTCATAGAACTTCTCAGCAAATTTAGTAATGTATGTTCTCCCATTATTTAGGACAAAACATCTACATCCAAAGATTCTAAAATAGGCCAAATTTCATTTTCTGCCCTTCATTAGTTCATAAGGATTCTTATTCAACCTTTTATTGATTAAAGCTCTATTAAGAACATGACATGCTGTGTGAATTGCTTCAGCCCAGAAATATTCTGGGAGAGAAGAATCACTCAGCATGGTTCTTCCAGCTTCAATGAGAGTTATGTTCTTTCTCTCAGCAATTCCATTTTGCTGAGGTATTCTTGGAGTGAAAAACTCTTGCTGAATCCCAAGTTTTTCACAAAACTTTATCATGCATTCAGATCCATGATCACTTCTGATTCTGACCATAGAACTGTTCAATTCATTCTGTATTTGCTTGACAAATGCCTTGAAGACATCAGGAGTTTTAAACTTTTTTCTTAGAAAGAAAACCCAAGTAAATCTGGAATAATCATTAACAATCACAAAAGTGTAGACTTTCCTTCCTATACTATGAACTGGCATAGGACCAAACAAGTCCATATGCAAGAGGTATAAACACCTCATTGAGTCTTTGGTTTCAATAAGTTTGAATGAAGCTTTGGTCTACTTGCCTTTTTGGCATATAGAGCAAATGCTCCCCTTAGAGCATTTAGTGTTAGGACCATTCCTAACTAGCTCATTACTGAAAAGTTTACCTATAACCTTGTAGTTCAAATGAGCTAGCCTCTTGTGCCATTTGACACAGTGTGAGACTTTTTCATTTGCAACTATACATAAAGGTGAGTCTGTCTTTAAATAAAGAAAATTCAAACAATACACATTCCCACACCTAGTGCCTGTCAAGATGACCTCTTGGTTACTTGACTTCTTTATTAGACACTCATCCTTGTGGAATGAACTGTCATAGCTAAGGTCACAAAGTTGGCTTATACTTATAAGGTTGTGTTGCAACCCTTTCACATAAGCTACTTTAGTGAAAGTGACTAAGCCATTTGAGATCTTACCATAACCTTTGGTAACTCCATTGTCAACTCCACCTAACTCCATTGTCAGCTCCACCAAAGATCACCTTTGGTCCATTCTTCATAGGGATAAATTCCCTCAAATTAATCCTTGTTATAGTCATGTGTTTGGAACACCCACTATCCAAGTACCAGATGGGCCTATCTTTGGTGTTTGGACATTCCTACAAAATAAGAATTTATTTTTCTTTAGGAACCCAAATTGTCTTGGGTCTTAGGTTCTTGTTAGTTATGGCTCTATTGAGACCACCTGTGAACTTCTTAATTTGGTACATTTTCTAAGCATGAGAAACAGTATTATTGAACCAACAGTCCAAGGCAAAGTGTCCTACCTTTCCACAACAACAATATTCATATCTGTTGTACCTCCTCTTTGGAGGAATAGAAGGAAGTTTGTGCTGACATTCCTTCGAACAGGAATCAACATACTTGACAGTTGTATTTTGACTGGGAGCAAAATAGTTGTTTTGCTCTCAATTACAACAGTCCTACTTGGAGCAAGCACATTAGGAATAGCTTTCCTATTCACATATGATTTTGGTTCAACTGGTCCAGACTTCTAGGTTTCTTTTCCCTTAGTCTGAAACACAGGTTGTGGAATGACTGGACCCTTTTGTCCTGTTAAATTTTTGGCTCTTCTTCTCTTAGGTTTAACATAACCAAGTCCACTTCCAGGTGTTCCTGAGAAGGTATCTATAATGGGCAGCACAATTTTAGGTTTAGAAAATAGCTGTACTAGTCATTTCTTATTCAAGAGTTTGAGTTCTAACTCCTAAATGATTGTATCTTTTATTTTATCAACATAATTTGATCATCAATGATCTTAGTCAGCTTTCCTAATTTTGAGCTTTGAAGACCTATCTTCTGAGTATCCATCTTATGATGATACTCAAGACCTTTTAGTGATGCAATCTCTATAGCTTATTCTTTTACAAGCATCTTGCTATTTACAAGAGCTTCCAAAATTTTTCCAAATTTGACTATGAGCTGCTGCAGTTCAGTCTCAGGGTTAGACTTATGTGAATCAAATTTTGAGTCATATGAGTCTAGCTCATCCACTGTCTTATGAACAGAATTTGTAGAACAACAGGAATCGTCAAAGATTACCTAAGTATCCTGACATTCATCAATTTCTGTATATGGATTATCAGATAGTGCCATCAAATTAACTTTCATATCATCTTCAGAATCACCATAGTGTGATGAAGTTATGGAGTTATTGCCCTTATATATGGCCTCTCTAATGAATTCTTCATCATAGGAGAACAATCCAGCATGTTCTTCTTCTGATTCAGTTGAATCAGTATCATTGTTAGATAAGGTCTTTGGCTTCTTTGCCATCAGACCCTTTTCTGATTTCTTGTCTTTATAGAACTTCTTTTCTTTTGACCTTTTGTTCTCCTTTCTTTTTACTGGACAGTCAATAATTTCATGCCCAGGCCTGTTAAAGTAATAGTAGATAATGTCAGTCATAAATTGTTTATTCTGATGAGAATCATACCTGACCATAGATTTATCTGTGTTTGTCTTTGCTTTTATTGAAACTTGGTCCAGTTGATTTCTTCTTATTTCACTGCTTCCTTCTTCTCATCATTTTCTTGAATTGCCTAGTAAACAATGTCAATTCATTATCTGATAATTCTTCTGATGAAGAACAAGTTTCAGTGCTATCTGTATCTTCATCCCTTCTTGGTGATGATGAGATTTCTCTTCTAGACTTTTTTGATGTATCTGCTTTGAAGGCCACAGATTTAGTCTGAGTTTAACTTTTGGCAGATTCAACTTTAGCTTTTCTAGAATTTAGTTGAAGCTCATGTGACAATAGCTTCCCATATAAGTCTAGGGGTAATATGTTTCTCAGATTCCTCATTTCTCTTATAGCACAAATCTTGATATCTCAGTATTTATTTCGGGATCTCAGAAATTTGTCATTAAGCTCATAATTTGAGAATTCTCTGCCATAATTCTTTAAGTCATTTACTATTCTAAAAAACTTTTCATAATATAGTTCTATAGAATCAGTCTTTCCTTGTCTGAATGCCTCATACTGCTGATTTAGTAGAGACTTTCTGTCATCTCTTACTTCTTATATGCCTTCCATGTAGACTATGAGAGTGTCTCACATCTCCTTAGATGTTTTATAGTGCAATAGATTTTGAAAAGTTGAACTATCTATTGCACTGACAATTATGTTTTGAGCTCTTTTATCCATGGTGGCAAGAACCACCTCATCCTTTGTCATTTCAGACAGTTTCTTAGGAGTCATTTGCATCAAGGTCAGATATCTTCATTGGAATATATTGTCCTTCTTGTGTAGTGACAAAGATTCTTGGATCTAAAGCCTTCATAAATAATCTCACTCTCTGCTTCCATATAGCAAAGTTATCCTTAGTACATATTCGCAGTTTCATATAGTTGAGTTCTCTGTGAGATTTAGAAGCCATTAGATCTGATATTTTTCAACTACTATTTGGATCTTTTACTGACTGTTAAGTCTTTCTTGAATAACCTCCCTCTGATACCACTTGAAAGATAATCCTATGGGTAGATAATTACCTAGAGGGGGGTGAATAGGTGTCTTTTAAAATTCTTTATCATTTAGATTAACTATTCAGCAGATATTATGTTCAGCAGATAATATACTTGAGAAATAAGCTTCACAATAACTCAGCACAATTAAACCACAGAACACAGCACATGCAAATCTCAGAACTCAGCACAAGCAAATCAAAACACACAGAGAATTTATAGTGGTTCCCCTATCTAGGGTACATCCACTTTCCCCCTTCTTCCTCACTAGTAATGTTCTAGATAAGGTTATATCTCCTCCTCTTCAACTCATATCCAAAGATCTTACATGCTCAGTTTCTGTTAAGAAACCTACACTCAGACCAACAGGTCCTACCTCAGAGATTCACCCAATCTTCTATCTTAGGTCCCTCAAGAACCCTACCTCAGCCTTTATAACACAGGCTTACACCTCAGTAATCCCACTCAAATCACCTACCCCAGGTCCCTCAAGAACCCTACCTCAACCTTTATAAATTAAACTTAAAACTCAGAGTTTAACTCTCCTACCCACTCAGATCTCACAGAGATCTTACAAAAATTAAGAGATAAATATAATCAGAAAACTAATCTGTAATCTGATTTATCTGAATGAATTCAGATTCTTCAATTCAGCTGCACTTAATTAAATCTTGATGAATAATCTAGATGAAGAGATACTTCTCTGGATCTGCAATCTTCTTGATGATCGGCTTGATTTTCTTGAAAAATTTGCAGAACAGATTCACTTGAATCTTCTGATCACTTGATGAAAGTATCTGAAGATCTTCTTGAAGACTTTCGTCTTCCTCTTCTTTCTTGGAATTGTTGTCCTCCCCTGACTTAGAAGAAATTAGAATGAGAATTTTTGATCTGTTAATAATTGCCTTTTTTCTATGAAGACAACCACTGTATTTATATCCTTTGTGGATTGCTGGGATTCTGATTGATGACATCAACATGTGACATCATACTTCAAATTCTCATTTAAACTGTTTTTGTTGAGATACCACGTTACTGTAGTTGATATGACATTTCTGACTTGTCTTGACACTTCTGTGTTGACTCTGCACATCTTCAAAAACATAAGTGTCGAGATGTCCAAAGTGTCTCGACACTATATTACTTAAGTGTTCTTAGAAGGTGTCGAGACATCTTAGTAGTCTCGATACAATTTTACTTAGAAGAATTTTCAGGCTGAACTTGAAAGTGTCGAGACAGTTGACTTGTCTCGACACAACTGTCATCTGTGTCAATATCTGTAAATTTGCACTGTGTCAAGACAGTTGAATTGTCTCGACAAAACTGTCTGTTGGGTGTCAACACCTTTATACTTGCTTTAATTTTTCACTGTGTCGAGACAGTTGAATTTTCTCGACACTCCAGTCTGCTGGTGTTGACACTTGTTTAAGTCTACAAGTCAAACTTCTTTGTGTCGAGACAGTTGTATTGTCTCAATACAATTGTCTTAAGCTTTAAAGTGTTGAGATATTTGACTTGTCTTGACACTGCTGACTTAGTCTTCAAGGTGTCGAGATAGCTGACTTGTCTCGACACTGCTGTTATAGAATCTTCAATGTGTCGAATTAGCTGACTTGTCTCGACACAATTTCTGCAAAGGTGTCGACATAGTTGAAGTGTGTCTACACTTTTGTACTTAGCCAGTTTTCTGCACTGCAAGTTGCTAGATGCTGACTGTGCTAACTACACTCATCACTTTGCTGACTTCACTCGACGCTTTTGTACGTAGACAATTTTCTTCATATTTTAGTCAGTTTCTTAGAGTCCACCTGTGAATGTAACTTGGACTACCTGTCAAATCAATATGACATAGGCAACCTGTAATCATGAACTGAAAAATACATCAAATACTCATGCCATCTACCGCATCTACCTCCTTGATTTTGACCTTATAAATATACAAGAAGGAGGAAGGGTAAGACATTCACTTCTCTCCAAACTCAAGCATTGAAAGATTTTTAGAGAGACCTTTGCGACAATCATCTTAGTTTGTGAGAGTTTTGAGACGTCGTTGTACGACGTTGACGAGTAGTAATTCGCCTACACAGATTGGATCTGGAGTAGATTTAGGCAAGGATACGTAGAGATATCTTGGAGAGGATTTGTGTAATCCGTCTCGTCCGTCACTGTCGGTTACTTGTAATTTTCTGTTATTATTTCTTGTATTGTGTAGTGTGAAGCTGATGAAGATCCTATACAGATCGAGTAGGGAAAGCCTTGTAATTGTTTATTGTTTTATACATTTTAGTGGCAGCTTTCTGGGTATGACTCCGATCGTCTCGTGATTTACACCCTATTGGGTTTCTATGTTAAATCTCCGTGTCACTTTTATTGTTGTTATTTTGTGTTGTGTTTTGGTTATGTATCGGCATACCGTTAAGCGGTTGCGTGGGTACTTGCTCGAACTAATTTGCAGGTACTCTGGATGGGCCTGTGTTCTCTCTACCCCAACACAATCGAATAGAAATAATGACTACTTGTACCACCCTCATTAATCCAGCGAATCTTTGCACACTTCTTTCACCACGAAGCAAGTCAGGTATGCGTGCTCAAAAGCTCCTTCTCCTTGATAATCAGAGTGACTGTTTGTTCTTCGGTAAGTCCACTGGACGAGCATTTTTGCATTTGCAGTTGTTTAATCTCATCCTCCCCCCCCCCCCCCCCCCCCCCCCCCGCACACCCAATTCTTTAATTTTTTTTACTCCAGAAAAACTGAGCATGAAATGTACGTTGAAGAACCGCAACACTCGCCTACAAATCATTTTTGTACCAGTTTTTGGCAACAACCTTCCCATCATCGGGTAAGAGAGTCAAGTGTGCTCAAAGTGAATCCATCGCATTTCATTATCCGACGGCACGTCCCCCATAACAAGCAGAGGAGGGTAGTGGTGTGAGCCCACACGAGGGAGGTGGCGTACTATCCCTAACAGGAGGTCTTGTCCACAAGATTTTATAAAGAGACGGTCAAGTTAGCTCCAAAGTCTGGTTGCGCCTAACTTGTTAACGCACCAGGTAACTAAAGGACCAATATAACCCAACTCATGCATATCCAAAGCAAGAGTCACTTCATCCCGCTTGCATTGCGAGTAGATAAAAGGGCATCCTCTTTGCCTAACTTCTTTTCGAAGAAGGCAATTAAAGGCTCCGTTTGGGAGGACTTATTTTCACCGGTCAAGCGGTTATAACCGTATGAACCGGACCTTAATTATGACCCGATTCATGCGGTCGTAACCGCTTGACCGGTGAAAAAAAGTCCTCCCAAACATAGCCAAAATCTCCCCAACCACCATATGCATATCCAAATCCTTATGCGTAAGAAGAATCTCCCAGAGCCTCCACCATATACAAATGCAAAACACCATTGTGACAATGATCTGGGAAAGAAGCTCTCTCAACTACAAATTGGTCCGTGGAGGTGATAGGCACAAACTGAAACACACCAATATTCCACAAAATAGCAATGCCACCAAATTTTCCCATTGCCGGAAGATGAAAATACTCTCAATTCCTTCCCGCAAGTTGATCAATATCTATACCACTCAGGATTTCAATCTTAGTTTCAAAAAAAAAAAGCAATTCAAACCAACATCAAATTTCTGAATATAATCGCGGAGAAAATGGCATGTTTGCTTCTTCCCTGCCCCCAATAGTTCCACATGAGCCTGGTGTTAGGAAATATGAGATCCATAGAACACGCAAGAAATTACAGAAAAATTAACAAGCAAAGCACACAAGTATTTAACGTGGAAAAACCCCAAGATCGGGGAAAAAACCACAATCACGCGCGCTCAGAAAATCTACTATGAAAGAGATCAAGAGTACACGGCTTCTATTCCGCCGCTCCTCTTCTTCAGTTTTCGCATACGCGTACACAGCCCTAGGCCGAAACAGGCCTTTTATACGCGTAACAAAAAGGACGAGTAAAATTACGTAAATGTCCGGTACTCTCAGACACAGTCAGTCTCCACAAAATAACAGCCAGAGTTTGTGATCGAGTAACCATAGGGAAAACGTCCCTGCCACCTGGGTGAGAAGGTGAATTCCATAGAATTTTTACGCATTCGATCAACAATAATTAAGGCAAGAGGTGAACCATTTAGCACCCGTTGGGAATCAAAATGTTTGGAATTAATATCTAGTTTCCATCCATTAGGCTCCCACACACCAATATCCAGTCACTCTTGGCACTCATTCATCCCCGGAGCAACACCAAACAGAGATACCATCGAGCTATATTTCCGGAGCTGTGGCAGACATGTTAGAAATTTTCTAATTTGGTGGACTCAATTGATCGAGACATCCCGATAGAGTTGTACGCGAAAATTAGAGTTTAATCGGATTCGTACGAGTGTACGAGTGTCAGTTAATACAATCGCGCGAATGGTCGAAGCCTGTGATAGGTGAGTCAGATCGTCTCGTAACTTTACTCGCGAACTTGGTCTCGCCCTTGACATATGAATAGACATGAAAAATTAAATCTTAATTAATTTATAGAGTTTAATTTTTATTTGATGGTTTTAATTTAAAGTAAATGGAGATTAATTACCTCCATATGTTAACTCATATGACTTACCTGTAAAAATCAAAAACCTATGTCATCTTATTTATACCTTCATCATATTTACAGAACCGTAAATTCAATTTTTTTTTTATTTTTTATTTTTATTTTTTCAAATAAATTATGAAATATAGATTTTATAATTTTTTTAAATAGTTATATGTATGTATTTCAAATTGAAAATATACTTGTAAAAAAACAACTGTATTTTACAACTGAAAAGACAGTCCTACAGCATTCTTTGTATGCTTTGCACTTACAGAATTTGTCTTCTTTTGAGAAACTGTCGTCGTGGTTTTCTTTTCCCTCTCCTCGATTCAGTCTCAGAGCATCTCCAACGTGAGATCTCCATATTTGCAGATGCAGTGGTACTATGTTCTTCAAATATGGAGAACATGGAGAACCAACTCCAACCATGTTCTCCATATTTGAAGAACATTGAATTTTTTAATATTATATATATAAATAAATATACATTTATTAATGCCAAAATATATTTATATAAATTACATATTTATATGTATAAATAAATATATATAATAATTAAAATAAAAAATTTATATTTAAATAAAAACGTCGAGCTGAGCTCGACGTTACGTCGAGCTGAGCTCGACGTTTTTCCCGAGCTGAGCTCGACGAACGTCGAGCTCAGCTCCACGTTTTTTCATATTTTTATTTATTATAATTAATAATTAATATAAATAATAATTTATATAAATAATAATAATTAGCTTGCCAAATTAAAATAAACATTACATTATAAAAATAAAATAAGCATTACATATTTCAAAATTAAAATATTACATTTGAAATTTAAACTAAAAATCTGGGAGGTCATCACTGGGTTCGATACGATTTCCGCTCGCGCTATCCCCCTGTTGTTCTCCTCCAAACCTTGGTATGTTGTAGTCGCTTCCTCCATACTGGCTTCCTCCCTGCTGGTCTCTTCTGAACTGATGTCCTTCAAATTGGCTTCCGTCGTACTGGTTTTCTCGGTATTGGCTTTCTGGGTACTGATTTCCTCCAAATGGAGGTCCTACAAATTGAGGCCCTCCATAGCGAAGTTCTCCATGTCGGTCTCTTTCATACTGGCTTCCTCCGTACTGACTTCCTTCATGTTGACCTCCTCCAAATGGAGGTCCTCCAAATTGAGGCCCTCCATATCGAGGTCCTCCATGTCGATCTCCTCCATACTGGCTTCCTCCACACTGGCTTCCTCCATGTTGACCTCCTACAAATTGAGGTGCTCCATATTGGCTTCCTCTATATTGGCTTCCACCGTAACCACTACCTCCGTATACGCCACCTCCATATTCAGTTCCTTCGAGTGATGAAGATCCTCCAAATAATGGTTTTATAATATTTCTATTCATAATTTTTTGTTTTTTTGTCGAAAATACTGTCGTTCTGGAGTTCCTTTGATGTTATCCAAATCTATCATCATGATATCGTGATCTTGTTTAGCGCTCTGCAGATCTAGTTTTTTTTTTGATTTTCTGCTTTCATTCTCATGAGCTCTTGGATAGCAGACATATCGTTTGCTCGTTGTTCTTGCCCTCTCTTTAAAACCTCTAAGATTTCTTCGTTTTTTTTAGTATGAGTCTCAATATCATAACCCTTACCACTCAATTGTCTCCTCCTCTCCTTTTCTTGCTTTCTCCCAGTTGGTCGTTTATTGGAAGTTAAGATTGGAGATTCTTCATCCCCAGTACTACCAAGATTCATGTTATTGTTATCTGAATTTAAGTCTATTCCTCTCCCTTGACTGGGAGTGTTAGAACTTAATGTTTGTGATATGTCAATATTTGGAGAGTTCTTATTTTTTGTAGACCCTGACGTTTCCATTCACTTCTCTGTGTTTTTTAAGATATGCCAAACATGCTCAAACATGAAGTCTTTCTTCTCTTTTGAATCAGAGGCATATAACATTTTGCCTTCATTGAGCTACAAAAAAATTACTTTAATCACACATTATTTAAGATATTTATGCATTTAAATTCTAAAAAATTCTTACAATATCAAGTTCAGAAGCACCGCTGGGGTTTCGTTGCTCTATCTGCCGAATACATCCTCGAAATTTGCTTGTTTTACTTGCCAAAAGGGACCAACGACAAGAAAGAGATTTTGGGGTTCTCTATCCTACGCAAGTTTGAGGTCTTGTATTGTGAAAGATGGTTGAAATTCTTTCCCACATTCTTTGTTCTTTCTGATTACTCCCCATAACGGGGTCTTCCGAAACCTCAAGCCAAGCATAACATAGTGCTTGATCTTCTTTTGGGGAGAATGCTTGGCCACGAATAGATGACATGATGACGAGGAAAGAAATTAGAGAGTTCTTGGTTTTGGGGATAGAGTGATGAGAATTTGACTTCTGCAATGGGTACTTATAGAGAGTGCTAGAATGGGTACTTATGAAAAAGAGAGGCTTAAGTGGAGAAGACATCCAATGCTTGGGAGAAGGCATCTAATGTTGGGAAAAAACAAGGCTCCGGATTATGAGATGACAGGATTGACAATACAAGACAGAGGCTTGAGTGGAGAAGGCATCCAATGCTTGGGAGAAAACGCCTTAAATAGGCTTCAGCATAACAGATCGTCGAGCTCGGCCGAACGTTGAACGGCGTTCGACGATCGTCGAGCTCGACCGATCGTCGAGCTCGGCCGAACGTCGAACGGCGGTCGACGATCGTCGAGCTCGGCCGAACGTCGAGCTCGGCCGAACGTCGAACGGCGGTCGACGATCGTCGAGCTCGGCCGAACGTCGAGCTCGGACGATCGTCGAGCTGGGTTCGGCGCGTCGGACGTCGAGCTGGGTTCGACGTCGGGCTGGGTTCGACGATCGTCGAACCCAGTTCAACGACTGGAGAAACCATCTCCCCAAAAAATTTGGTTCGGGGGCGTTGCCCCCGAGCCCCCACCGGGGACGCTGTCCCCTGGACCCCTGCCCGCTGTCCGGTCAGCGGGACCTCCGCTGGGGGCTGCCGCCCCCGGACCCCTGCTGTCGTCGATCCCAGAGATGTCGAAGGGGGATCACACTTCAATTCTTCTAAGCTCACGTGGGCAAACCCGGTGTGAGAAACAAGAGAACCGGAAGTGTTCCACAACCCCAATAAAGACAAGACAGAGGCTTGAGTGGAGAAGGCATCCAATGCTTGGGAGAAGGCATCCAATGTTGGGAAAAAACAAGACTTCGGGTTACGAGATGACAGGATTAACAAGACAAGACAGAGGCTTGAGTGGAGAAGGCATCCAATGCTTGGGAGAAGGCATCCAATGTTGGGAAAAAACAAGACTTCGGGTTACGAGATGACAAGATTGACAAGACAAGACAGAGGCTTGAGTGGAGAAGGCATCCAATGCTTGGGAGAAGGCATCCAATGCTGGGAAAAAATAAGACTTCGGGTTACGAGATGACAGGATTGACAAGACAAGACAGAGGCTTGAGTGGAGAAGGCATCCAATGCTTGGGAGAAGACATCCAATGCTGGCGAGCTATATAAACGCCCTTTTAAGATAGTCAATGATACATTCAAAACATTCTTTTCTTCTAAGAAAAATGAACTATGGAGAAGGTTCATCCCATTTGCGATCTTCATCATCTTCAGATGATGTTGAACAAATACTTCTCAAGTGGGAAGAAGACCTTAAAAATTGGGAGAATGAAGATGAAGTTTTAGCTCGCATGCATGCCTCCAACAATGCCATAATCGCAGCTCAACTTCAAGAAGATGCACGTCCGCGACGCAGAGGTTCAATACCTGGCCACGTGGTAATCAATCGGGGCAGGATTGAAGGCAACACTAGACTTTGGAATGATTACTTCTCCGAACACCCCACATATGGGGAAACTTTTTTTCGATGAAGATTTCGAATGCGAAAAAATCTTTTCCTTCGCATTGTTACTGAAGTGCAGGAGCACGACAATTTTTTTGTTCAAAAGAAGGATGGTGTTGGTAAACCTGGACTATCAACAATACAAAAAATTATAGCAGCATTTCGTATGTTAGCATACGGAACATCAGCTGATAATTGCGATGAGTACATTCGAATTGGCGAGTCTACTGTGATTCAATGCTTGAAAAGATTCTGTAGGGTAATCGTACAACTATACAAAGATGAATATTTGAGATCTCCCAATGCAAATGATGTAACAAGATTACTACAGAAAGGTGAAGAACGAGGTTTTCCAGGGATGTTGGGAAGCCTAGATTGTATGCATTGGCAATGGAAGAATTGCCCAACGGCATGGGCAGGCCAATATTCAGGACGTCATGGTGGACCTACAATCATTCTCGAGGCAATAGCATCATACGACCTGTGGATATGGCATGCATATTTTGGCTTACCTGGATCTAATAATGATATTAATGTCTTGCAGGCATCAAATTTATTTGCAAACTTAACCCAAGGTATAACGCCTCCTACCAATTATACAATACTGGGTAAAAATTATGATGTTGGTTATTATTTAGCCGACGGTATCTATCCGAAATGGTCAACACTAGTTCAAACCATTTCTCATACACAAGATAAAAAAAACAACACTTCGCAATGATGCAAGAGGCATGCCGAAAAGATGTAGAATGCGCATTTGGAGTTCTCCAATCACGCTTTGCAATTATTAAGGGGCCTTGCCGTTTTTGGGATAAAAATGTGTTGCATGATATCATGACTGCTTGCATTATAATGCACAATATGATTATTGAGGACGAGCGAGATGAAAATGAAGATATCGTTATTTCTCCACCGCCGCCAACTCAGAATGTTGAAGAGATGGACACAAGTGAAGTCGAAAGATTTCAGCAGTTCCTAAATCGGCATAAAAAAAAATCAGAGACAAGGCGGCACATTTCGCACTTCGAGATGCACTGATCGAACATCTGTGGGCACGACATGGTAATGAAACAATGTAATTTGGAAAATTGTATGCATTTTAATTTGAATGTATTTCGGTGTATGTGCAATTTTATTTAGTAAATCGTATTCTCTAGCTATTTGTATGATCAATAATATTTAGAAAGTATGCAATATTAGTCTCATTTTGTAGGTCTCGAAAAAACAAATTTATTGGTATATTATATGTGAAGTTTGAAATAATATTTTAGCGGCTACGAATGTTATTGTGTAATACACGTTTTCCTTAAATATAATAAATATATAATTAAAATAAAAAAATAATTTTAAAAAGTCGAAATGGAGGGCCGGCATTTCCTCTCCTCCTCTAAATTTAGAGGAGGAGGAGGCGGAAATGCCGCCTCCTCCATAATTGCAGCCTCCAATGCCGATGCATTGGAGGGCAACCGGCCTGCATTTCTGAGAAATGCAGGCCGGTTGGAGATGCTCTCAGAGGAAGTTCTTCGGCCGGCATCTTGCTGCTACTCCTGACGTCGCCGACCCTCTCTTCTCCGGTCGCCGAGGAGAGATCTATCCCCTTTATTCAACTTGGAGAAATCCTTTCTCTGGCACTGTTTATCATCTTCCCCCATCTCTGTTTTGAGAAGATAAAACCTAGATCAAACTACCGCTCTAGCTTTTTGAGCCAGAGGAGTTACCGATCAAGCCAAAAGCAGGGCAAAACCCAGATTTCAAATCTGGGAAAGTATTGATCTCTCTTCCTGATCGAGAGGGGCAGTCAACCTTGTATGTTGACTATCCAACCATGAAGTTTCAGTAGTAACAGGTTAGAAGAAGGCAAGCCTTCACTCCATTGCCTCTCAGGTATACATATGAATAAATATATGTGTTTATATGATATTTAATTCCTGATCAAGTGCAAGTTTTGCCAATTCTTCAACTTCATTTCCTTTGGCGTTTTTCTCCGGCGGGAGGAGGAGGTTTTTTGGAATCGGAGGGGGGAGGCTGCAGTTGGAATCCCTCCGTTTTCCTTCATTTCCCATGACGCGGCGGGTGCAAACGGAGCAAATGTTACCACTGGCCATTTGGTTACCTGCCGTGCGGTGGCATTTGCCCCAAATGAAGAGCTCCAAACGCTACGCAAAACGAAGCCGTCGTTGAGAAAACTGAAGATGTTAGGTCCATTTTACTTTAGATCACTTGTTGAAATAATGAGCCTACTTGTATTCTTGTTCTAACTCTTTTGGTTGCAAAGATCCATTTTGATTGACGTTGTTTGTTAGCGGGATCCGCTAATCGTAAAATTCGTAAGGAATTACACGTCACAACTTTTGAGAATAACTGTCATGTAGCTCAAGTTTGAAGCGAAGAACGGTACAAATTAATTTCCGCACTTCAGTAAATTTACTGTTCACTCAATTTTCATTTTAATTTGTGTGTTCTTGATTTATTAATTAGATAATATTAATCTTACATATTATTCCAATAAAATTTAATAGAAATTTTAATAAGAAGATCGTGCATTCTACATCGTTGCTACATTCAGTAACTATGTATTTATCATAAAGCATCGATAATACAATTTGCGTAGCACACTTTTATTTTTTCTATCAAGACAGTCACTCGAACTTGATATTTGCTCGAGTTAGTTATGTTAGACCTATAACTAACTCTGGGTGTTAGGTTTAGAATTTTCGTTGTGCTACTTAGTTGATCTTTTCTTAGATCACTTTATAATACTAAACCTTAATTGACTCTATGCAATGGGGTCCCGACCAGTCCCATACTATATGGTTTCTACGGTGGAGGTTGAAAGTTCTTAAGTTTAAGGCAGCTTGCAACCTAGATGAGGGGTGAATAGGTTTTCTTTCTCTTTTTATATCTTTTTTCTTCCTTTAATGTTTAGTGAGTTGGCAGTAATTTACTTTCAAGTACCTGCACAAAAAGAACACCACAGAAAAGCACACAATGATTTACAGTGGTTCCCTAATTTTTGGATACATTCACTCTCCTCCCACCTTGCTAACTTCCTATTAGTCAAGGCACTTCTCCAAAATAATGCTTCACAGAGCTTACACCTCAGATCCCTCAAGATCTCTCAGTCTCCTCCAAGACCTACAACTCAACCACAAGGGTCTAAAACTCAGTGATCAGCCGATCACCTACCTCAGGCTGTTAAGCCCCACACTCAGGTTAGGAGGACAACCTTACCTCAGATCCACAAGGGATCTTACACTCAGAGAGCATCACTCCCCTACAACTCAGGCAAGTTGCCCTACCTTAGGCCAGTAGCCCTACAGCTCTGATTCAGTTAGATCCTACAACTCAGAGAGCTTCACTCTCCTACTACTCAGGCAACCTTGCCCTACCTCAGGCCAGAGGTCATACAGCTCAGATACAGATGGATCATACAGATGAAAGTAATTTTGTTACTTTGACCTAGAGAAATTTCCCTGAGTCAACAGCTAGAGCTGAGTTACCACAGCTCGTACCTTCTTCACAGCAGCAGGAAGAAATTTTTTCCTTTGCTGGAAGAAACTAGGAATATGAATTCTGATCTTACTGAAGAAGAAGGAAGAACAACTAGTTCTTTAACTTCTTCAAACAGCTAACTGAGCCTATCGTGGATCGTAGGCTCTCCTATCTTCCTTAACAAGAAGACTTTCTGATCTTGTTGTAACAGAGAGAAATGCAACAGTTAACTGAACTCATGGTTATTCTAGAGGACTTCGAGCTTTATCTCGGTGAGTAATGGCGAGAGCGATGAAGTCTAGCCGCACTTTTTCTTTTTCAATCCAAGCCCTAAAAGTTATATTGTGTCTTGACCCATCTCTTCCTTTATTAGTTTGCCGATCAACGGCTCTTAGAGATCAGAGGGCCCCACCTACAGCTTCCAGCTGTACCTTGCTTTAACGAAAGAAGACGTATTGTAGCTTCTTAACAGAGTTTGTTGTGTTTTGTAGCTTCTCCGTACTTGATTTGAACTTAGTTGACTTTGTCGATTTTGCTGACGTCAGCATCTGTGGATTTAGCTAAAATCGAGCATCAGTAGAATAGGCGTTGAGTGAATGAGCTTCACTCAACGCCAAAACACTTAGACAGAATTCTGTCTATCTAGGCGTTGAGAGTGTTGAGTGAACAAGCCTAACTCAATGCTTTTGCCTTAGCAAAATCTTCTGCCTCTACAGCATCTTAGGCGCTGAGAGCGTTGAGTTAGCATGCCTCATTCAACTCTAAACTCAGTTCGACGAATTATGAACTTAGTTCGACGAACTCTGAACTCAGTTTGACTAACTCAGATTCTCAAACTCTGAGCATAGTTCGACGAACGATGAGCTCAGCTCGACAAACTCTAAACTCAGTTCGACGAACTCTGAACTCAGTTTGACTCACAGCTTTTTGTTGTATGGCGTTGAGTGTGTTGACTAAACTCAACGCTTGTGACTTAGCCACTTTCTCAGCTTGTCACTGCTTTGGCTTTGACTGTATAAGCTTCACTCAGTGCTATAAGTCGTCTGACATTGAGTGAGTCACATTCACTCAACGCATGTGCACTTAGACAGATTTCTATCAACTCACATCTTAGGTAAGTGTTTACTTGACTTGGCCACTTAGGCTACCTGTCCCATCACTGTCAACTACAACTATATGTATATCATTGACAAGATTGACTTCCTCAAATCTAGGACATTGTGGGCAATGGACCCAACAATCTCCCCCTATTTGAAGAAGTCAAAACTCTTAAGCAAGTGAGTCAATGACATACACAGTACTATGCAACAATAAGAATAAAAACTAATATAACTGAGAAGTGATCTATAGTTACCACACTTCCTTTCCTGAGAAGTGATCTATAGTTACCACACATCCTTTCCTGCAGAGTGGAACATCACTGCACCTGCTTCCCATGAATTGCTCATACCATACTTGAACATTAATCTGATCATCTGATCATCTTTTCCTCCCCCCTTTTGACTTCAGCAAATAGCTGGTAGGATTCTTATCATCTGCTCCCCCTCAAATAGGCAGCAGTGAATTGTTGGAATTATGCAGGACATGCTCCCCCTCAATTGAAGAATCACCCTTTCTTTGAAGAACAATTCCATCTGCAAAATACAAAATAGCTTGCAATAAGATGAGGAGCAACTGAAGCTATATCAGGTTTAACATACCCAGCTCAAATTTGAAGGTATTAAATTTTGCTTCATCTAGTGGCTTAGTGAAGATATCAGCTACTTGATTGTCGGTTGAGACAAACTCAAGGTTGATATCTTCACATTCCACATGCTCCCTAATGAAATGATATCTAATCTCAATGTGCTTAGTCCTGCTATAGGAGACAGGATTCCTAGCAATTGAAATAACACTAGTAGAATCACAAAAAAGAGGACTTCTACTTATCTAAAGATTTCCTGGAGCTAATGCTGGATCCACAGCAACTGAGCACATCAGCTACCTGTTGAGATGTACTATAACTCTGCAGTTGAAATTGCAACACTAGTTTGCTTCTTGTTGCTCCATGAAACTAGCCTTCCACCTAAGAATTGATAGGTGCCAAAAGTGCTCTTTCTGTCCTCCTTGCAGCCTGCAAAGTCTGCATCTGAATAGCTAGTTAGTTCAAATTCCCCATTCCTAGGGTACCATAGGCTAAAATCTGGTGTGCCTTTAAGATACTTCAGAATTCTCTTTGCAGCAGAGTAATGAGATTTTTTGGGGCAAGCCTGATACCTAGCACAAACACCTATAGCATATTTGATGTCTGGCCTACTAGCAGTTAGATAAAGAAGGGAACCAATTATTCCCCTATACAAAGTCTCATCAATAAGTTTCCCTATCTCATCTTTACACATGCTATACTTGATCCCTTGGGAGTTCTCATGGTGGAGGAATTTTTCATACCAAATTTTTTTATTAACTCTCTAGTGAACTTAGATTGGGATATCGACAAACTATCATCAGTCTGTCTTACTTGGAGACCCAAGAAGAACTTAAGTTCACCCATACTGCTTCTCTCAAAATTCCCCTGCATAAGTTTGAGAAATTTCCTACAGAGGTTGTCATCAGTAGATCCAAATATGATGTCATCTACATAGATCTGAATTAGGATAATCTTACTCTTAGATTCCCTTAGGAATAGGGTCTTGTTTATCATCCTTCTTGAGAATTTTTTCTCAATGAGGAAGCTAGACAAAGTCTTATACTATGCACTAGGAGCTTGCTTTTAGCCCATATAGAGCTTTCTTAAGTCTATAAACAGAATCAGGTGAGTAAGAAACTACAAAACCTGAAGGATGCTCAACATAAACTTCTTCTTTTAAGTCACCATTCAGAAAGGCTGACTTCACATCTATCTGGTAGACCTTGAATCCCTTGTGTGCAGCATATACAAGGAACAATCTGATAACTTCCAATCTTACTACAGGGGCAAAGGTTTGATCAAAGTCAATGTTTTCTTTTTGCATGTACCACTTAGCAACTAGTCTGGCTTTGTTCTTTATTATAATGTGACTTTCATCAAGCTTGTTTCTATAGATCTACTTGACTCCAATGGCATTATGTCCTTGTTGTCTGGGAACCAGCTTCCAGACCTTGCACCTCTTGAACTGGTTTAGTTCCTTCTGCATAGCTCCAATCCAATGCTGATCTATATTATCCTCTTCAAACTTCTTGGGTTGTACTTGTGACAGAAAGCTTGAGTACATGGCTGTATTCAGACTTCTGCTCCTTGTTATTACTCCATGGCTTGACTCACCAATGATCTGGTGTGCTGGATGATCTCTCATATGTCTGACTGCAGGTGAAAGTCTTCTTTTAATATTAGCAATAGGTGCAGCTTCAGGTGCAACCTCTTGTTGATCTTCATCCACTCCAAGTGTCCCTGGTAGATCTTCTAGAGTATCCACTTCATCTTGGATAACTGGTGATGCTTCTTTGATGGTTAGTTTGTCCATCATCTGTTTTGTACCTGTAGTACTACAAGAGGAGCTTGGCAGCTCAGGGTTAATCATAGTAGACTCATCAAAGACTACATGAACTAATTCTTCTACAACTTGGCTTTTCAAGTTGTATATCCTATAGGCTATGCTATGATTGTTGTACCTAACAAAAATTTCATCAAATGATTTGGCAGCAAACTTAGTCACATAGGACTTTCCATTATGAAGCACATAACACTTACTACCAAAGATCCTGAGATAGCTCAGGTTTGGTTTTCTGCCTTTTAAGATCTCATAGAGAGTTTTCTTGTGGCACTTGGTGATAGAGGCTCTGTTGAGGACATGACATGCAGTGTTGACTACCTCAGCCCAGAAATATTTTGGGAGAGATATGTCATTCAGTAGAGTCCTTCCAGCCTCTATGAGAGTTCTATTTTTCCTCTCAATAATCCCATTTTGCTGGGGTGTTCTAGGTGAAGAGAATTCTTGATGAATCTCATGCTCTTCACAGAACCTTGTCATGCTATCAGACTGGAATTCAGTCTCATGGTTACTTCTAATTTTGATCACAAATCTATTGAACTCATTCTGAATTTGCTTGACAAACTTAGTGAAGATATCATGGGTTTCATTCTTTCTCTTGAGGAAGAATATCCAAGCAAACCTAGAAAAGTCATCAACCACCACAAGGGTGTAGACCTTCCTACTAAGACTATGAACTGGCATAGGACCAAACAAGTCCATAAGCAGGAGGTATAGGCACCTCACAGAATCTTTGGTCTCAATGCCCTTGAAGGAAGCTTTTGTCTGCTTGCCCTTATAACAAGCAGAACATATGCGCTCCTTGGAGCACTTCGCATTGGGACCATTCCTAACTAGCTCTTGACTAAAGAGCTTACTAATAGTCTTGTAATTTATATGGGCTAGCCTCTTGTGCCATAGGACATAATAAGAGACTTTCTCATTTGCCACTAAAAAGATAGGAGAGTCTGTATCTAAACATAGTAAGTTTAAGTAATAAATATTTCCACTCCTAGTACCTATCAATATGACCTCTTGGTCACTTGACCTCCTAATTAGACACTCATCCTTGTGGAAGACAATAACATAGTCAAGATCAGAGAGTTGGCTTATGCTAATAAGGTTATGTTGCAACCCTTCAACATAAGCCATCTTAGTGATGGTGACTATGTCATTGGTGATCTTACCAAAGCCTTTTGTTACCCCTCTATCTGAATCACCAAAGATTACTTTGGGTCCATCTTTTATGGGAGTATACTCCTTCAAGTTGCCCCTTATCCCAATCATGTGCCTGGAACAACCACTATCTAAGTACCATATAGGGGTATGGTCACTTGAACTATCCTACAATACACAGTTTACTTTACCTTAGGACCCCAATATCTATTGGGTCCTAGGTGCACATTAGTATGAAACGGAACGTATCCACCAATAAAATTTCTTACTGGTGGACTGACCTAGCTCTGGTCACATTGGGATTGTGCCAACAGTCAATGACAAAATGACTTATCTTACCACAACACCAACAGTCATGTATGTTATATCTTCTCTTCTATTTAGGCCCTACAGCTTGGTAAGCAGTAGCCTTAATAAGAGGAATATGTGCTGGAGCCATTTTCTGATTTCTTTCAGCTAGAATTTGAGAGAAGACAAGTCTTCTAGCTGGCTTGTTTGGTCTACTCTGAGTGCTATCAGCAACAAGCTTATTTTCAGATAGCATGCTTTTGATGGCATCAGAAATGCCCAAATCATCCTGGCTGTTAGACTTGCCCTTAGTCTGAGCCTTAGTTATCAGATTCAGAGTCTTAGCTGCAACAACATTTTTGAGTGTTGGAGCTGAAGCACCAAAAATAAATGGTCCAGTTTGGGCCATTTGAGTTTTCTCATGGGCATCCATAAAGGCACTCACCCGGCTAAAGCTTTCACCGTGATAGTGAACATCTTTGTTCACCCAGAGGAACAACCATTCTCCCAGTGACCACGGGAGCTTTCTTGGTCATACCTGACAGAAGATAACAGAACTTTTCTAAAAAGAATAGGAGGCTTGGAAGTAATAGGCTGAGCTGGAGCTGGAGCTTTGCCCTTCCTTTTGGAAGGAGCAACTCTTGTTCTTCCCTTGAATCCCAACCCCTTCTTACCCTTTTGAGAGGAGAAGGTGTCTATTAAGGGTAGTACTGTACTTGGCTTAGAATAGCTAGTCATTATTCTTTTCTCCTTCTCAAGCCTTTCTTCAAGCTCCCTAATGAGACAGTTCTTGTGCTTGATGGAGGTAATCTGGATGTCCAAGAGGGACTTCAGTTGGCTTTTTTCCCTGGCTTTTTGATCTAGCAAATTAGCTGCTATAGTCTGATGGGCAACTACAAGCTTAAGAGATGAAATCTCTTTAGCTTGCTTCTTAGACAACTTCTTGACTTTCTTAAAGGCATTCAAAAGTTCTCCATACTTGTTAATCAGTTGATTGACATCACCTTCGGATCCAAAATCTTCTTCACCACTGGGTGAGGAGGTTTTTGAACAAGGACTGGTCTCATACCCAAACATTGAAGCAGAATCAGGTAAAGAATGTACCTTGCGTGGACCAGGCAGATCCTGGCTGGCTTCTTCATCAATCATTACCATCAGCCCTCTGTAGCTGTGGACATCATCTTCATCTACCTCTGAATCACTGTCTGACAGTGTCAGAGGGGCCCTGATACCTATCCTTATTGAAGTACAGACTTCCTCTACTGATGTCGTTACATCATTAGCAGCAGCAGCAATTAGCCCAATGTAGGCTTCCTCTTCGTCAGACTCAGATGATGATGAGTCTGTCCAGCTCTTTTCCTTCTTAGCAATGAAGGACTTCCCCTTCTTTCCTTTGTGCTGATTAGCTTCTTCTCCTCAGCCTCTTTCCTCTTTACTGGGCAGTCAGCTATCATATGTCCAGGCTTACTGCAATAGTAGTAAACTACTTTAGAAGAGTTATATTTATTAGGTTTGGAGTCATACCTGTCAGCCTTGGAGTGATTCTTCCTGTGATGAGTGGAGTTGCAAGGCCTCTTCTTCCAATGCTTCTTATTTATCAGTCTCTGGAGTTGCCTGGAGAAAGATGCAAAATCCTCATCAGACATGTTGCTATTTGATGCTTCTGATTCTGAGCTGTCTGACTCAGCTGGTCTTCTTGGAGGAGAGGGAATCCTCTCCTTGCCCTTTCTAGTGCTTTCTGCTCTGAAGGCCAAGGACTTTTTCTTGGCCTGGGATTTGCTGGTGGCCTCCTCTTTCCTGGCAGCTAGCTGTATCTCATAGGAGAGCGGCTTTCAAAACAATGTTTGGGGAGGAGTTTCAGCAAGCTTTGCTACCTCTCTTATGACATAGATCTTAGTATCCCAGTCTCTAGTGAGAGATCTGAGAAACTTGTCATTTATTTCATAATTATTGAAACAATGTTGGGGATATGCTATATTAGTGGGAGTTGATATTTTTGATGATAGTTTGTTTAAAACACTTTTATGATTGTTATTATGTAGAATAAAATCTTCAATTTGCACTCTAAATATAGTTATTCTGATCTCCCTAAAGTTAATGTAGGAACAATAAAAAATAGATATATTAAGATTACATTTCATGTGATTTTCATGTTACGCGTCAATACTTGCTCAATACATGACCATTAACACAAACTACACTATGATGAATGCAGTGAAGGCCTCTTTTATTTAATGCTAGTACAACCCTGGTGAAAATGCAGAATAAGATCTGGATATTTCTAAAGAGAGGGGAGAGTGAATAGAGAATTAAAAAGTTTACTTCCAAAATCACAAAGAGAATTAACAACAATGTCACAACAAATAAATAAAATAAAAAGATAAGAAATAAAAATTTAAGCACAGAGAATACAATCAAGAAAACTCAAGGGAATTTATAAAAATTGCTCAATTAAATATGAATACACCTTTCTTCTATAGCTTATAGGATAGCACTGCCTCATAAAAACTCTATAGTATAGTTTTTCTAGAAGACTCAATCTCACGGGTTCTTTTCCAATAGGAAGATTAAGAATCCACTAAGTCTTTTTGCTAGGAGACTCAAACAACCTCCCCTAATTTTTTGCTAGGAGATGGAAAACCTAGCTAGATCTCTTGAAGGGAGATCTTGTAATCCTTTACAGTAGTATGGAAAATTCAACAAGTAGAAAGTATCACCAAGTGAGAGAGGTGGTGATTTTATTTTTGTCTCAAGAAGAGAGACGTGTGTTATAGTATAGAGATTTAGGGTTTTATACTACAGAAGGGAGAGACAGAGACAGAGATCAAGAGAGTGAGCTTCATTATCCCTGTCGTAAAGAGTCCCTTTTAGGGTTCTCTTTTCCCAATAGTAGAAAGGAGAAGTTACAAAAAATCGAAACATTCATTTTCCTTGTTTTCTTATTATTCTCTTCCTTCTTCAACATCTTATTTATTTCTACACCTACAATAACTCTTTTGAAGCCGAAAAATTCTTCTTTTTCATATGTCAAATACAATTCGACATGCTCTGATTAGCTCGCTCTAAGATGCATCATCTCTTTCATGTTCTTTAAGCATCAAATAGAATTCAACATGTGACTTCTTAAGTTGTACATGCTTCTTCTGGTTTGTTATCTGAATGAAAAGGATTATGCACTGAAATGATTTTGATTTGGACCGTTTCATTGAGCTCGATCGCTGATTGTCGATCTTCGGTCGACGATCGCAAATTTTAGTTTTTCAGCGGAACAAACTTCCTTATGTGTGTGTTGATAAAGGGAGGTCTCGGTTGGGGAATGTTGAGCCCTTGTTAGGGAACAGCTAGTGAAAGAGCCATGGCCGCTCAACAAACAATTCTCTATGGACAAAAGCTCGGTCTACTTTCGGGTCCTCCGGTTAGTGATCGAGTGGTCAATTGGTGAATGCCTATTAAACGAGCCTGCATGAACTTAGTCAATTCTTCACGGAACTTAGTCAATTCTTCACGGAACTTAGTCAATTCTTCACAGAACTTAATCAATTCTTGACAGACTTGGCCAAAATTCTTCATAGAACTTTGCCAATTCTTCGCAGAACTTCACAACTTATAGATTTTTCTTCTTAATTACTTCTTTATAGCTTCTTCTTCTCAATGGCTTCTTTATAGCTTCTTCTGAACAACTTAACAATTAATATAATTGGTATTATCATCAATTTTAAATAATGATGCCTCATCAAATCAAAAAAGAATTTTTCCTATCAAGTGGACTGCATTGGTTAGATAATGACAATAAATTTTAAGTTCATAAAGTTATAATGTAATATAGTTTAATATATATTGATCAAATAGGAAGATTTTTAGAAATAAAAATTATATGGTCAATTTATGTAAAGTATGTGTAACTGATTTATCGTTAATACCAACTCAATTGTGATTATCTAATTAATTGGGTTGATTACATTTTATATTGTATGAACGATTTAGATTTTGTGTGGATATTGAGCGTCACTTTACATTTATATGATCGGGTTAAGTGTAAAAGGTCACATAAAAGTTTTAATATAAATATAGATTATGATCACAATGTCACAAAACATCAGTTCAATCTCATTCAGTCTTAACATCTCATAGCTAGTGAGCGGGTAAATGGAAGATGACGAGTCATCTTCTTCGGGTCATGTAGATTTGGAAGATTCATGACCATAATGATCTATTTCCAAGGCTTCACTCATGCTTTCGCTAAAATTTTCATCTCAATGTTTCGACTAGAAATATAGTTGGGCTAAATAAAACAAATAAATGTGTTTCTAAAAATAAATGATAAAATTCCTTTAATATATATATATATACACACACACGAGCATCTTCGCACGGGCTACGCTCGTGCTCGATGCTCTCGGGCGGCCTTCGGCCGCATCCAGGCAGGATTCGCCCGCCTGCGCATGGGCTACGCCCATGCTCGATGCTCTCGGGCGGCATTCGGCCGCATCCAGACGGGCTTAGCCTACCTGCGCACGCGCTTCGCCCGCGCTTGATGCTCTGGGCAG